>CAJHZI010000580.1:0-27924 GCA_905160935.1 Enchytraeus crypticus
TATATATATATATATATAGATCTATATATGCATATATACATATATATATATATATATATATATACATATATATACAGTATATATATATATATATATATATATATATAGGAATATACAGTATATATATATATATATATATATATATATAGGACTATTTATAATAAACTACAATAATAACCCCGATTTGAGAGAGAATAGTTGATGTTAACAACGGCTTTAGATTTAGCCATTTATTAACATCAGAGAAAGGAAGTCGTGATTGCTTTCAGGTATGTGTGTATATGCTTGTATGTAAGTATGTGTGTGCGTCTGCTGCTATATGTGTATGTGTCTCTGTGTTCGTCTACCTGTGTCTGTATGTGTGTGCGTATGATACCGATTTACTTTCTAAAACAAATTGAATACTTTTTTTTATAAAATACAACTTCACAATTTTTATATTACTTTCTTATTATATAATTTTTAATTCTTATTATGTTGCTTTTCGTTTTTGACGTTGACTAAAGTTTAACCATCAACCGCTTCCTCATGCAGCAGAAAGTTTGAATCCAGTGATTGTTCAATCAATCAATGCAGAAATTGTAAATGGATCAATCATCCAATCAATCAATCAATTAAGAATATAAGATCCGATCAAGCAATCAATTGATCAATGAAGAAAACGTGAATTGATAAAGCAATCAATCCATCAATCTAGAAAACAGAAAATGATCGATCAAATACTCATTATAGAAAACACCAATCTAACAATCAATCAGTTAAATTAAATAAGAAAAGATAATTTTGTCAATCAATCAAAAAATGTAGAAAACAGAAATACGATCCAGAAATACTTGTTTCTTTACGTCCCTGATATTGCCTTATGGCGAGGAACCGGCCGTTAAATTCTTATTGATTGATTGATTGATTGATTGATTGTTGGGCTATATGTCGACCCCACTAATTCATAAATCCTGGGGTATCAACCCCCCTAGCCTTCAAGCAGAAGACCCCGCTAATAACCAGGAAGCTAGTATAGAGAGTAGGCCTACAAGAGTGGCTGGTGCCTTAAACACTGCACTGCAAATCTTACCTCTACACTGACTGTTATGTAGGCTATACACCACGTCATACACACTATACCCTAGTTAATATTTAGCATAGTTAATAGTTAATAGTTAGTTAATATTTAGCAT
The DNA here is from genome assembly GCA_905160935.1 of Enchytraeus crypticus. Taxonomy (NCBI): domain Eukaryota; kingdom Metazoa; phylum Annelida; class Clitellata; order Enchytraeida; family Enchytraeidae; genus Enchytraeus; species Enchytraeus crypticus. The sequence goes on from CAJHZI010000580.1 coordinate 1,176, forward strand.
AGTTAATAGCTAATAGTTAATAGTTAGTTAATATTTAGCATAGTTAATAGCTAATAGTTAATAGTTAGTTAATATTTAGCATAGTTTATAGCTAATAGTTAATAGTTAGTTAATATTTAGCATAGTTTATAGCTAATAGTTAATAGTTAGTTAATATTTAGCATAGTTTATAGCTAATAGTTAATAGTTAGTTAATATTTAGCATAGTTTATAGCTAATAGTTACCAGTTAGTTAATAGTTAGCATAGTTTATAGCTAATAGTTACCAGTTAGTTAATAGTTAGCATAGTTTATAGCTAATAGTTACCAGTTAGTTAATAGTTAGCATAGTTTATAGCTAATAGTTACCAGTTAGTTAATAGTTAGCATAGTTTATAGCTAATAGTTACCAGTTAGTTAATAGTTAGCATAGACTGTGAATCCATTGATTAGATCTACTTTCATTATTAGACACCATTATTAGACACATTTAAAGCTGGTAAAGCTAAGTTTAACGTCAGTCTCTTCACTCGAAAGCGATGTCAATGACGAGAACATTTAGTATTAGGCACATTATTTAGATACATCTAGTAGCTAAACACATATGTGATATATCGTAGTTTGTTTTCTTTTCTATTTTAACCTACATGTAAAAGCTGGTAAAGCTAATGTTGACATCAGTTTCCTCACTCGAAAGCGATGTCAATGACGGGTGAGCCCAGGATTTGAACCCCGCACATACTGATCCGCGGTCGAGTGTCTTACCGACTTCGGCACTGGCTCCAGCCAATGGAAAAACACTGGTTCTCATGTGCTTATAATTGTGTCACATGTGCTATAATAAGAACTCGCAGAGATGTCGCAATGGTTAAGTTTGTAGCAGTTTGGTTAACGCATCGAGAGTTTGTAATGCCGCTACTGCAATAGATGCTTAGCATTGATTGAGATTACAAGTTATACACTGTAGTAATCATAGGTTTACTTCATAGGTTTATATATGGTATACTGTAGTGTGTCGTGTACTGTAGTGTGTCGTGTACTGTAGTGTGTCGTGTACTGCAGTGTGTCGTATACTGTAGTGTGTCGTGTACTGTATTGTGTCGTATACTGTATTGTGTCGTATACTATAGTTTGTCGTATACTGTAGTGTGTCGTATATTGTAGTATGTTGTATACTGCAGTGTGTCGTATATATATCAATCTTTATTTCACCAAAAGGCAGCAAATCAGTACAAAAGTGACAAACTAACATGGTGCACATTACAACATAAGAGAAAAACAACGAATAAATACATAAATGCATGTGGGGAGCACTGTCAGTGAACCAAATTGCGTAAATTGATATTATCTACTGTCTTCAGCGTTGACATAAATCTGTTTTATCTCAACTGATATTTATCTTCTATTCCATGGATGTTAAATATATTCATGCAAAACAGCAAATCATTCATACTAGATACCTGAAATAGTTTAAATAAAGCCTTATTGAAAGTAAATTCTAAGCTCTTAATTTCCGATTTATTTAAACTTAGCGCTTCAAGAGCATATAACAGACTAGGCACAGCTATTGATTCTATTAAATGAATAGTAACATTTATATCAGGCAATCTGCCTAACTTAGAATACAGTGCATTGAAAGCTGCATAGAACTTACACTTAACATGTGTAAAGGATACCTTAAATCGTCTGCTGCTTTCAATGACTATACCAAGATATCTAGCTTCCTTAGCCCAAGCAATTACACCATTGTCACTACATATACGTATATTTGGACAATCTACAAAGAATCTTTTGCCAATTCTCATACAGTACGATTTATTTGTATTAAGTTTCAGATTTATTGCATCAAGCTCATATACTGTAGCGTGTCGTATACTGTAGCGTGTCGTATACTGTAGCGTGTCGTATACTATAATGTTTGGTGCAATATAGTGTGTCGTATACATTTCAGTATACGACAAACTTCAGTAGTCGGTTAGAAACTCGACCGCGGATCAGTAGGCCTATGTGTGGGGTTCAAATCCTGGGCTCACCTGTCACTGGCATCGCTTTCGAGTGAGGAAAGTGACGTTAACATTATCTTTACCAGTTTTTATAAATTGAGAGTATTAGGGCTGCTACGGTGGTTTCCAGTTGCCTTCCTCAGTTATTGCTCAGTCGCCGCTTTCGATACGTGCAGCTAACTAACGGTCTATTCTTCAGTTGTTCTGGGCATAATTTTCTGTATCTAATGGTAAATGCATTCAGATCATGTTGTTTAGAATCGCTTGAATTATATTTTATTATAATTTTTAGTCAGTTAATTACTATTGAACTCCATCCGTAACATAGTCAAGAAGTCCGATTTCGTCCTTGATAGTGTCGATAATGTCGGGGTTCAAATCCTGGGCTCGCCCGTCACTGATATAGCTTTCGAGTGATGAAACTGACGTTATCCTTAGCTTTACTAGATTTTAATAACACAGTAACTACTTGACATAGAAAACTTTAGCGCTCTTGCCATTTCCTCTGAATGAGTAAAAGTTAAAGAATATTTTCTTGAAATCTCATGACTACTGTATGAACGATTCGATAAGAATAGGTTAACATAGGAGCCAGTCACTGCATGGTGTGCTACTGTTGTAATTCAATTACCTTACGTGTGTTTGGAATAAATCTTTCATCAAGAATTCAATAGACCTCAAGCATGGCTTGTTTAAGTCACACGTGGTTAGAAAATTAAAATAAAATGAGAACATATAAGTACGCTGTGAATGTGAGAGAAGCTGAGAGGGAGACGACTAGAAATATTAACCACTGGCTGACTTATAACATATAATTTGGTTTTCCTGTTTGCATTTACTTATATAAGCTTATATTATACTTATATACTTATATAATCTATTCACTCCTACAAACAGAGATTCGTATCTGTAAGTATCGAGGCTACATATGCATGTATTTGTAAACTTATTTATCGCTATATTTTTGGTGCAATAATTTACCTGATTTAACTTAGAAACAAAGAAGATCATTAAATCGGAACTGCGAATTTCAACTGGATTATAAAATTGTCTCTCTAAAATGATCCGCTTAGAATTACCAATAACTTTGCTAAATAAAACTAACTGTAGCTAAATTGAAATGAGATTTCAGTCAAATAATCCTCTTGATCTAAGCTCACCACAGCTAAGCTAATCACAGCTAAGCTAATCACAGCTAAGCCAACCACAGCTAATCTAACCACAGCTAAGCTAATCACAGCTAAGCTAATCACAGCTAAGCTAATCACAGCTAAGCTAATCACAGCTAAGCTAATCACAGCTAAGCTAACCACAGCTAAGCTAACCACAGCTAATCTCATCGATGCTCCTCTCAACATCCAGGGTGCGCCCGGGCACGGCCCCTAACCCCTCGTCTAAACCTCGCCGGGGCCCCCCGGTCATACCCTCGGTGGGCCCGGGCAGCAAGGTCCAGGCCCTTCCCCCTGATGTGCGCCGTCACATCATCGAGCACCCGACCAAGAAGATCAACCTCTATGAGCTAAACTTCGACACCACCAGTGTGAGAGAACTGCCCAAAGAACTCTACGGCAACGAAGAGATCATGAGATGCGCTACAACACTGAGGGCTCAGAACAATAGGATAAAGAAGCTGCCCAAGACAATAGGTGACCTACAGGGGTTAGAGAGAATAGATCTACGCAACAACTCGATGAGTAGTCTACCTCGTTCTGTGTCTAGTCTAGGCTCTCTGTCACATCTTGACGTGTCTAGAAATAAGCTCAAACGACTTCCGGCCGGTATTCAGAAAGCCCCGTCGCTCAGAGTACTTTCTGCGTCTGGAAATAGGTTAAGAACGGTGCCGTCCCGCCTAGGAAGCGCAAAGAGCAGCATTTCAAACGTGGACGTGTCGAACAACGTCATAAGAACGTTGAATAAGAGCATTTACCGACTTCCGGTAGAGTTAAACGTATCACACAACAAACTGACTCGTCTGCCAAAGGTTCTCGTGAAAAATCCCACAATAAGAACCATCGACGCTTCTTTTAATTCCATATCCGTTCTACCGGATAACATCGAGCACCTGTGGAGACTGACAAGTCTGGACTTGTCCCACAATCACCTGGAAGAGGTTTCGCCTCAGCTGGGACTCCTTCGTTACCTGGAGCGGCTCGATCTCTCCCACAACAACCTCAAAGCTCTTCCCAGGGAAATATGTCTTCTCGAATTTTCCCTCGCGGAATTTTCCATCTCCAGCAATCAGTTGAAAGCGCTTCCGGAAGAATTCGGAAGATTCAGGAATTTGAAAGTGCTCAGCTGTTCACAGAATCAGATATCCGAGCTGCCGGAAGGCTTTTCCAGTTTGAGAAATCCTGAACGGATAGACTTTTCCTGGAATAAACTGAGAGATATTTCAGCGCTAACGTCAATGAGCCGATGTAGTCAACTCAATGTTTCGTATAATGTAATTGAGGATTTACCAGAAGATATCGATAAGATGATAGAATTAACAGTACTGGATATATCTCATAATAAAATCACCGCTTTACCAGAGAGTTTAGGTAAATTAAGATCTCTAAAACACCTTTATTTCTCGCACAACGATGTTTCATTAATACCAGAGCGCTTGGGCAGAGATCAACTAATTCTCTCGCTCGATGCATCCTCTAACAGCTTCGATACTCTGCCTCAAGATCTGCGTAGACTTAAATTCCTCGAAACTCTTCTGATGTCTGACAACATTCTCACAATCCTTCCCAAGACAATGACTCATCTCCAATCACTCCGGAACCTGGACGTAGCTAGGAATCGACTCACAACCCTTATGCTTCCTCAGGGAATCGTGTCCTTGAACATTTCCAACAATCCGCTCAGTCTTCCGCACGATGAGCCGAGATCTTCGATGTTGATTAGAATAGGCGATGAGCCCCATCCTCGTCTTATCACTCGTCTCAATCTGTCACACACGAGTTTAGTGGAAGTTCCACAGGCTTTGACGAAATTAACGAATTTAGCAGAGTTGAATCTTTCTAATAATAACTTGGAATCTTTTTCTGCCTTGCTTCATCTCTTCCGCCTGGAAAAACTTGATCTATCCCACAATGATCTGAGCGGAATCGACGGCTTCCAGTCGCTTGTCAATCTTCGTCAGCTGATCGTCTCCCACAACTCAATCCAATCATTCCCGGAGTCACTTCTAACCCTGAGATCTCTCCAGCGCTTGGATCTCTCTCACAACCTCCTCTCAATCCTTCCAGAGAACTTCTACAGGTTGCGGCAACTGGTTGAACTGAATCTCTCTGACAATCAACTCCTGTCCTTCCCTAACGACAGCATTGACGGATTGGCCTCTCTACTCCACTTGGACGTATCCAGGAATCACATCGACAGATTCCCACCTGGGTTTTCCTACCTCTATCGACTCCACACTCTCCTAGCAGCTTCTAATGACCTTGACGAGCTGCCACGTGATATAGGACTGCGCATGCGCGGACTGATAAGACTGGACGTCTCTGATAACATCATATCAGTTTTTCCGGAGAGTCTGATCCGATGTCCTAACATCCAGGAACTGGACGTGTCTGATAACAGGATTATGAAGTTCCCTGAGAGTTTTTATTTGTTGAGGGACAGGGCCACTGTGGTGTTTGAGGAACAGACTTCGTTCAAAGAGAGACCAGCGCGGGATCGATCCTCGGTCAGGCCGCGTTCAGTGGATGAGAGGAGATCAGGGAGTGAAGGAAAAGGAAAATCATCTAAGAGAGTTGTTTTCTCCAGAGAGACGCTGGAAATGAATGAGGAACAAGATCAGGAATTACTGTATGAAGAGTCGAAGACGCCTAGTAGAGAAAGTGATAGAATATCTGGTAGAGAAAGTGATAGAATATCTGGTAGAGAAAGTGATAGAATATCTGGTAGAGAAAGTGACGAATTATCCGGTAGAGAAAGTGATAGAATATCCAGTAGAGAAAGTGATAGAATATCCGGTAGAGAAAGTGGTAAATTATCCAGTAGAGAAAGTGGCAATACCTCTGCTAGAGAAATTGATACAGTTTCTGCGCGAGAAAGTAACATTTTCTCAATCCCAAATAAAGTTGAAAGGTCAGAATCCACTGACTATAAAGAAACAAATGATCAAATTGATGATGATGATGATGTTGTTGATGAAGCATCATGTTTAAATTAAAATTGTAGAAGTTTGATCAGAAAAGTAGGCCATAAAGCTGTGTTAGGAATTACTATGTAGACACAGCAAGAAATATTAGAATTAATATTAGAATTAATATTAGAATTAATATTAATTACCACACAGTACTAACTCTGTTCTGTACCATCAGTATCTAATAAATTTTTACTGACCAGTGCATTGGCGTCTAAATAACAAGACGTTTTACAAAGTCTTCAATGTGATCGCTAATCATAGTGTTTGTATTACTGAAATAATGTTATAGGAAATATTCTGACTGCAGTGAACGCAATTGAAAAGCAAAGACTGTTGTTAAATATCGTTGAATTAATAAAACGTATTTTAATTTATACTTAAACTTTTGAGTAGTTAATTGATAGAGCAAAGCATGTTTAGAACAGGAGGATCTGAGTTCAATTCCACACCCAGAAATATTGTATAAATACGTGTGTTACAGTCTACTTTAATAAGAAAACGGACGTTAAAGCTTAGCTACAGATAGAGGTAATGAGGGGAAAGGGGTAAGGTCTATTAAAATAGGTCATAGAAGGAAGAATGGAAGGAAAAAGAGGCAGAGGCAGGCCGAGATTAGGTCTGCTTGATGATTTAAAGACCCACACATACGTGGAAATTAAGAGGAAAGCGGAAGACAGAGAAGAGTGGAGGCATTATATACCATGGACCTGCCAGTAGGCAGTGCACTAAGGGAGAAAGAGAGAGAGAGAGGTAATGAATCGATAGCAAAACTAGAATTGCATTGCATTCTATCTCGTTCAAGATTATAATAAACCACCATTTAGGAAAATAGTTTAAAATACCATAAAAGTAAGTTGGCTATAGATTTCAAAATCACTTAATAATTCATACTGGTCTGTAATCGTGTTTATGGATTCGTGATATAAAATTGAACGGTTCATTTATTATCATTCATTTACGCGTACACACAGATACCTTAATATTTACTGTAAGAAACGTAAGATTTTACACGTAAATTATAAACGACGAAAACGTAAACTTGTTCGCATGTCAACAACTAAATTCATATAGTGCGCGTGTATAATACACCTAAACAAATAGCAATGTACACAAAAACACACATTCATGCATTAACAAACACACACACACATACATACACGCATATAGACACGTACAATTAAACCCGCTTACACATGCCAATAAGTGCACACGTTACAACACTATGTCAGAAAATACATTTAATAAAGCACGAAGCACACGCGTTGATAGACCATAATTAAATTACTCTGATTTAAAAAAAGTCCGGTAAATTAGGATATTAGCTCTTCTCATTAAGTACATTAGACACTAATTGTACTCACAAGTAAATTCGTTATAAACTTTACTTAAACAGTACTCTAAAACTACATTAACTATTAACTTTACTTAAACAGTATCCTACAAGTACACTAACTATTAACTTTACTTAAACAGTACTCTACGACTACATTAACCATTAAATTTACTTAAACAGTACTGAACAAGCATCTCGACTCTGTTCCAAGAGAGTTATTAACATAAGGACTATAATGACAAAAATGTAGCTGCTCAAAACCTTTCTAATCCAGGGAATTCCTCATTTACACACGGAACATAATGCTATAGTCAAAATTCCAGTTATCATTCTCAAAAAGGATGACAACAGAAAACATATATCAGAAGATGTAAATGGATTTATTAAGTAAATTAGTAAAGTATATGGATTTCAAAGTGACAGTCATAGTAATTAAGTATTAATGATGCATGTATTAATTAACTACTAATGATGCATGTATTAATTAACTACTAATGATGCATGTATTAATTAACTACTAATGATGCATGCATTATTTAACTACTAACGAAATCTGTATTAATTAAGCAGGCCTACCACTGATACATAGTGGTATTTAAATACTACTAATACCTGCAGTAGCTAACTAGCAATCATATTAATTAAATAGTTTAAAGTCAAACAAGATTTTAAAATACAGGATGCAGGATGGGCAAACTATTCCCTCATATGCATATGTTTCGTTTATTTAGAGCAGTCAGTGGCATTGCTTCACTACAGTATTAACTTTACAGTAGTACAGTATTACAATATTGAAGTATTAAAATATTACCGTATTACAGTATTACAATATTAAAGTGTTACATTATTACAGTATTAACTAGAATCTTCCAATTAACCACAGAATGTTGCAGACACGTAGAAATAGACAAACAGAAGCATACGCAGAGAGACATTTACAGGTATAAAGTCATATGTACAAGTGCACAGGCAAGTTCTCGATCAAATCTTTTCTTGCAATTTTGTAATCATTTCAATTTTCAGTACGGTTTTTAATGACAAGTTAAATGCTATCACGGTATTTTAAATATATTCGAATATTTCTGTATTTATATTACCTATTTTTATTTATGTTACCTATTTTTATTTAGCTAACATATCTCAATTCTACTGCATTCGATGCAATTCTAGATTAATTAATAAAAAATTAATCATGTATTTTTTAAAACGGTTACCTGTTTTAAAAGCTTTTGTATATTTTACTTGTATTTGCTAAAATACAAGTAAAATATAAATAGTAATGCTTTTTATTTTACAGTAATTTGCTGTACTCAAAGTATCAATATTATTTAGAAATAAAGTTTTCATTTAAATGCAATCTCTACAATCAATCGGAGGTAGAACTTTAGTTATAATTATAGACCTGACGAAGAGCTAATCAGCACATAAAAGGTCGCGTCTAGAAATCATAAAACAACCGAAATCAATGCATTCTGTCCTGATAATACGTAAATTTAAGGCGAAAAAAGATTTAGCGATTTTTCAGTTTTGCCGTGCACTGTCCATTAATATCAGCACAAAGTTAAGACTAATCTGACAGTGAACCAGTGATGGATGGTTTGAACACACGAGTGGTTGATGACGAAGAACTTTAGACGTCTGAAGCATAGAACACAAATAACAACAATTAATATCATTAATTAATATTATTAATTAACTATTAATTTTTATTATTATTAATATTATAAATAGTTAATTAATAATATTAATTATTTATAATATTATTTGACCATAATATTATTAATTAGATAAGGACAATTATTATTCGTCTGAAACATAGAAAACAACAACAATTAAACACCCAAGATAAGCGTTCACTTTAGTGATCAATATGTCATTAATTATTTGGCTGCTTCATTAATGGACTGATTGATTAATTAATCAACTGCTTGATTTATTTATTGAGTAATGGGTTGATTGATTGATTAATTGCTTGATTGATTGATTGATTGATTGACTGAATGACTGAATGACTGAATGACTGACTGACAGGCTGACTGACTGACAAACTTAATTAACTTTGTGTGACTGACTAATTGACTGACCGATAGGATGACTGACTGACTGACTGACTAACTGACTGACTAAATGATAGAATGACTAATTGATTGATTGATTTTACAACCAGGTAGCACTTGTAGATGCTTTATTGCTCACTATATAGCGATGTCAGCACTAGAGAGCCATTGTAACAAGAGCATCGCGAGTGAGTGCCTGTGTGTGTATGTGTGAGTATGTGTGTGTGCGTGCGCGCGTTTTTGTGTGTGTGTATGTGTGTGTTAGTGTGTATGTGTGTGTTTGCTCTAGAGAGCCATTGTAACAAGAGCATCCCGAGTGCCGACTCTGCACTACCGTTACCGTATTTCTGTGTGACTGTGCGTGTGCGTGTGTGTATGTGTGCAAGTATATCTGAGAGTGAGTATATATGCATGAGTTTGTCTGTGTGTGTATGCGTGTGTACGTGTGGGTGTGTTCGTGTGTGTGTTTGTGTGTGTTCGTGTTTGTGTGAAAATTTGTATTTATGTGAGTGTGTATGAGTGCTTGTGTGCATGCGTGTCGTGTGTATGTACGTATGTGTGTGCCTGTGAATGCCTGTGCCTGTTTTAAGTGAATTAACTCCCGTACTGAGATAAAATGAAAGAAGATAATAGTATGAGAGGAAGAGTTATATGCCGTGGACCTGCCGTTAGTCAGTACCCTGAAGGAGAGAGAGATGTGGAGAGAGAGAGATAGAGAGAGAAAGAGTTAAATGCCATGAACCTACCGTTAGTCAGAACACTGAGAGAGAGAAAGAGAGAGAGATAAAAAAGATATATAAAAAGAGAAATAAAGAGAGAGAGAGAGAGAGAGAGAGAGAGAGGAAGAAACATAGTTAATGATAACTATGTTTCTTCCATATCAAATACTCATTGATTCATTAACTAAGTTATCATAGATAACTTAGTTAATGAATCAATGAGTATTTGATTGAAGCATTTGTTGACTTTATGAGGATGATTTGATGGCACATATACTGATATCAAAATTAATTCAATGACTTAATAGTGATGCCTGATTGAGCATAAATTGATAACTTAGTTAATGAGTAATGATGGTTAATAGATTGAGCATATATTAATAACCTAAGGAAGAAAAGAGAGAAAGAGAGGAAGAAACATAGAAAGAGAGAGAGAGAGAAAGAGAGATTGACAGGAAAAGAGCTAGCGGTGGGGTGACAAATGAGGGTGGGGTGGAATATTCAGTAGAATCCTAAGTGCTTGGTTTACGTCACACATCCTCTACAAGTAAACACAGCCAAGCACTTGTAGAGCGTTGCTTTATGTCCTGCTTGCTGTGTCAGAGAGCGAGATAGTTACAGCTCAATGAATGATGGGCTCAAAGCATAAATTATGTCTTCTTCCTGTAACTGTACGTATGAGAATCTCTCTCTTCGTGCACTGCCTGCTGGCAGGTCCATGGTATATAACGCCTCCACTCTTCTCTGTCTTCCGCTTTCCTCATCATTTCCACATATGAGCAGGTCTTTAAATCATCTAACATACCTAATCTCGGCCTGCCTCTGCCTCTTCTTCCTACCATTCTCCCTTCTATGACCTCAATTAATTGACCTTCCCCCTTAGGATGTGTCCTATACAACTTTCCTACTATCTCTTAATACATTTGATATGAGCATAACAATGGAATAAAAAGCTTCTAAAAATTACTGCCTCTCAACTGAAAGTTATTTAACAGATGTCAGGGGCAGGCCGAGATTAGGTATGTTAGATAATTTAAAGACCCACTCATATGTGGAAATGAAGAGGAAATGGAAGACAGAGAAAAGGTGAAGAGTGAAGGCGTTATGTACAATGGACCTGCCAGTAAGCAGTGTGCTAAGAGTGAGAGAGAGAGAAAGTGAGAGATAACAACAACAACAGCTGCATGTCGCCAGTAAATCGCTTGTAATTAACCTCGTCCTATTAAACCCGTTACACGACACCTCTTCTCTATTGTTCACAGTGTCGTTCTAATGAATGAACGCTCTGTCCAATTCTGACGCGTTCGTGCATGGCGTTCCACTTCACTGGAATGACGAATCTCTCCCAGTACGCTGGGAAATATTGAAAGTTGAGCCTATCAACAATTTCACGTGTTTGTAAGAGGGGACTGACGCAGATACCACAGTAGGGAGACTTGTAATGTGGTTATGATTTTTTGTGTTTTAGACAAATCTGTCGCTCATAAAATCACACTTGTAGAGGTCTAGTTGCTGTGACGATTGTGGCATTAATACTACTAAGCTACTTGACCTTCGTATTCTTTTAGATCTACTATTACTTTTAGCATTGAGCGGCACTTTATAAATATTGATAGCTTGACGAGGTATTGAGATGGATTGACATGGCTGAAGCCAGTGGCTATGTCGGTAAGATACTTGACCGCGGATCAGTGTGTGCGGGGTTCAAATCCTGGGCTCGCCCGTCACTGACATCGCTTTCGAGTGAGGAAACTGACGATTATCCTAAGCCTTACTGATCATTAGCCTAAGCCTTACTATGTGTTGGAATAAGGGACGACTGTTTCTTTGTTTTGCAATAACAGAATATTTACACCAAGAAAACAACGTTGAACTTAAAATTATCTTAATCTATACGTTGGCGGCCTCTTACCATACCTTGCTGTTTCCGATACGTTCATTCTGACGCTTTTTGAAGCCATAAATTTATTTCGCCCAACCCAACAGCTAAGTATAGTTTGAGTTAATAAACTTTTGCCAGGAGAATGACATAAAGATCAGATGACTAGGAGATGATCAGGAGCCTATTTTACATAACTCATGAAGATCTAAACCCAGGTTATTGCTTGTATAGAATACCAATAGATCGCAATCAAATCCCAGCCGAAAATCCTTTGAGAGTCAAAGACAGTCCGGCCGGGATTCGATCCGATAACGCATGCGTATCAGGCAAGTGTGTTATCCATTCGTCAATCCAACATATTACAACAGAGTACATATAACAAGCAAAGGATATCCAGGTCAATGCCAACTTCAATTTCCATCGCTACTGAATTATTCAGAGTTGAGCCTCAATTACTGGACGCCTCTCGTGGTCTAATCCTCATTTACCGGTCCAGTGGTTTAATAGCGAGTAATGATCGAAGAGTCGTATTAGCATGGATGTGTGGAACATGGAGGAGTGGAACATGGATTAATGAAACATGGAGGAGTGGAACATGGATTAATGAAACATGGAGGAGTGGAACATGGATTAATGAAACATGGAGGAGTGGAACATGGATTAATGAAATATGGAGGAATGGAACATGGATTAATGAAACATGGAGGAGTGGAACATGGATTAATGGAACATGGATGAATGTAACATGGATTAATGAAACATGGAGGAGTGGAACATGGATTAATAGAACACGGATGAATGTAACATGGATTAATGGAACATGGATGAATGTAACATGGATTAATGAAACATGGAGGAGTGGAACATGGATTAATAGAACACGGATGAATGTAACATGGATTAATGGAACATGGATGAATGTAACATGGATTAATGAAACATGGAGGAGTGGAACATGGATTAATAGAACACGGATGAATGTAACATGGATTAATGGAACATGGATGAATGTAACATGGATTAATGAAACATGGAGGAGTGGAACATGGATTAATAGAACACGGATGAATGTAACATGGATTAATGAAACATGGAGGAATGTAACATGGAAATGGAATAGCGGAGAATGGAAAGCGCTTTCGGATAGAGGGAGATTGAAAAAAATTAGTATAAGAGGCAGATGGAGTGATACGGACAGAGAATAAAAAAGAGCCAAGAAGAGGGATACTAAAAGTGACAGGAGAGAAGACAAGGAACGAGATATTAGGATGAAGAATAGAGAGATAGACATAGTGAAACTTGAAAAGAAATCTATTTTCATGAATAGTCTGAATACATAAAATGCATATTAAATGCGAATAATTTCACAAAATTAAGAAATAATAATAAATGATTTCGCAAATATAATAATAAATAATGTAAATAATAATAATAGTCACAGGATAACATTAGGATAACAACAGGATATGAATAGGATAACAATAGAATAACAATAGAATATCAACATGATAAAGATAGGATAACAATATGATACCAATATTAAAACAATAGGATAACAATAGGATAACATACGCTGAGGTCTCTGACTGCTTTGACCATTCTGACCATTGTTAATCTGTTCCCTACAAAATAACACAAGTAACATCAGTTTTACTTCATATATTAGCAAATAAATCAATCAATACTATAAATGTTCAATTATTATTATTATTACTATTATTATTATTATTATTATTATTATTATTAATTACTGACTATATAACAGTAGTAGAAGTCGAACAATTTCAAGTTATTAATTTTTAAAACTTGAACAGTGATTTTAAATATAAATTACATTAATTTATAGTGGATAAGAATTATTAACAAAAACTAATGAGTCTTGCATTACGTTAATATATTATAAACGTTTAAATGACAGATCCTGAGGTGAATTAGGCTCTCGTGGGTTCGATTCCCAGTCGCGCTGATCCGAGAGTAAATCTGATATTCATTGGACTGGTTACATGGAAAATGGACTAAATTGCCTAGCGGATTTAACGTGAGATATTAAAATGATAGATAACAAAGTAGTTGATCGTTTCACTATAGTGTTTTTAAACTTATTAAACATGAATTCACTGCATTATTAGACATTAATATCACTTAATACAATACATGAAGTAATTAGAGACGTTAACAGAGTATTCCTTCATCTACTTGTTAACAAATACTCCAGCCAAAATTATAAAATATTGACTCTTCAAACTTTGCAAAGAAAAATTCATCAACTAGTTAACTAATCAAGTACAAGTGAAAAAAGCTTGCAAGCTGATGTTAATGTCAGTTTTCTCACTCGAAAGCGATGTTAGTGACGGGCTAGCCCAGGATTTGAACCCCGCACATACTGATCCGCGGTCGAGTATCTTACCGACATCGCCACTGGCTGAAGCCAGCGGCGATGTCGGCAAGTGCACACATGCACACACACATTCACACATACACAATACACACAAACACACATACACACATATACACACACACCTACAGTCCTACACACAGTGTACACACTTGCACACAAACAACACACACATATACACACACTAACACACACATACAGTATACACACATGCGCACATACAGACACATACAAGGAATAAAACTGGGTCAAGCGATGCGAAGAGAGGATGACAATATAAATGCTGCGGTGGATTGTTCTGGATGTCCTATAGGACTGCTTGTTGTGAGAGATGTAATGAATATGTAACAACCACTACACACGCAAATGCTCTATCCAATCAATCCATGTCCAGGGCAGACAGACAGGAAATAGTCGATGAGTTCCAGGACTCGAGTCCCGTTTGGATATCATTATATAACAAATTGAATTTGACAAAACCTCTTGTATCATAAATTCCGTGGTTTGATTATACATGTATAAAAGATGGTAATGCTAATGATAACTTCAGTTTCCTCACTCGAAAGCGTTGTCAGTGACGGGCGAGCCCAGGATTTGAACATCGCACCATCTGATCCGCGGTAGAGTATCGAGGTCAGTAAGATATTTAACATATCAGTTGTGTACAGCCAATGAGCAATCTTTTAGGAAAGCTGTAGGGATCTATCGATTGATCAAGGCAGTGCTCAATTGTGAGCCATATAAAGGAGTATTATTTGTAATATATTCCTTGACCTGTCAGTGCTATGGTAGGAATCAGTGATAAACTTTAAAATATGTTTTGAAGTCCCCCCATCGATTTCCTCCTACCCTTTTGAAATTGTTTTATACACCCATTGGGGCAGCTTGTGAGAGGCCACGAGTGATTGATTGAGGCATAACATGTGGACTATTGAGAAATGTAGATGATCTAATAGTAGCAGCGTGGTCGTGTCATAGTCATGACACTGTTGTGGTCTTGTTGTAACACAATTGTGACATAGTCATGACACAGTCGTGGTCTTGTTGTGACACAATTGTGGCATAGTCATGACACAGTCGAGGTCTTGTTGTGACACAATTGTGGCATAGTCATGACACAGTCGTGGTCCTGTTGTGACACAACTGTGACATAGTCATGACAGTCGTGACATAGTCGTGACTTAGTGTGACGTAGTCGTGACGTAGTCGTGGCATAGTAGTGACGTAGTCGTGTTCTAGATGTACGTAATCGTGACATAGTAGTGACGCAATCGTGACATAATCTTGGCGTAGTCGTGACGTAGTAGTGATGTAGACGTGGCCTAGTCGTGATTTAATTGTTGCACAACTTGTTGGCCTAGCAATGATCAGGTTGATGAATATTTAAATTATAAGAAATAGGTATGTTAGATGATTTGAAGAGTCACTAATATGTGGACATGAATAGGAAAGCGGAAGACATAGAAGTGTGAAGGCGTTATATGTCATGGACCTGCCAGTAGGCAGTGCACAAAGAGAGAGAGAGAGAGAGAGAGAGAGAGGCTGTCACACCAAATGCTAATCAACCAGCATTGTTTACTTTTGATGAGACAATAATGATTAAAACATTTAAATAATTTTAACATCCTTAAAATTAGAGAGAAGTTAAACTTACTTTGTCGGCAAAGGTTTTGATCCTGAAACGAATAAATAAATAAAATATAGTAGTGTTGCAATCATACCAAGTAATTAAATAATAAAGTTATTGCACTAGTATGGAAGAGATTGGACTGGATTGTACCAAATAACACCGCACCTATTTCATTTTACAATTATTTGAATTGTTCCTTAATTTTCTAAAACATCAATTACGTAAACAATCCATCTAATAGTTGATGCCTCCTTAACTTATCATAAATTCAATCGTTTATTTCTTGAAGAGCAAGTAATGTAGTAATCTAGAATGCATATATTTAGCATTGCCGAAAGTCTTTAGAATAATATTGTACCTGTAGTATTTTGTTGTAATCTAGACTGCGTCTATTTGCCATCATTGATACTAGAATAATGATGATATCAGATGATTGAATTGAATTGAATCACGTTTATGTCACTTCGGTAAAATCGTACACAAGAAAGACATGGAAAATAAAGCAATAACGTGTATCCCGAACACATATAGGCCTAGCAATAGTGGGAAATGTGAGACTGAAATATTCCGTAGACCTGCCAGTACGCAGTGCACTAAGAGAGAGTATATTATAGTATTATACAATTTTATTGTAGTTAGAATGCACGTATTTAACATCTTAAAAAGCTTTTAGTATATTGTTAGAGTATCTTCTTGTAATCTAAAATTAAGGCATTTCAATAAAATGATATCTATCACCATAATGCGAATTTTAGTAACTCTTTTAGTATTTATTTAATTTAATTTAATAGTAATTTAGTACTTAATTTAATTTATTAATTTATTAATTAATTTAATAGTAATTTAATAGTAATTTAGTATCTCTTAGTGAAGTATTTCATTAGGAAAATAACGCTTGCTTGCTTACAACCGTCAAAATGTATTCGATAAGAAAAACATTTTAAAACTGAGATGGTTAAGCGGTATAATGCCTTGATAAAAACTCTCAAAGATTACATGCATGTATGTTTTAAGTACAGAAATCTATTTATAAATTTTGCCCCAAATCTCCACAATTTTAACTTCAACGTTAGTCTCTTTTAAAGAATACGCTCTGTTAACTGCGTATTCTTCTCTTAAATGGTCAGCTCTATATTAATATTACAGATGTACAACTTTAAGTCATGTATTACATAATTATAAACTATACTTTTAATCACATATTACAGATATGTGAATAAGTTCAGTCAAGTTTTATAGATACGCTACTTCAGTCTTATATTTCGGATAAACTACATTCAGTCATTTATTACAGATAAACTACTTTAAGTCATTTATTACAGATAAATTACATTCAGTCATTTATTACAGATAAACTACTTTAAGTCATTTATTACAGGTAAACTAGTTTGAGTCATTTATCACAGATCAACAACCTTTTAAGCCATTTTTTTTACAGATAAACTAATTCACTCGTATGTTACAGATAAACTATTGTAAGTCATTTACTACCGATAAACTACATTCAGTCATTTATTACGGATAAACTACTCTCAGTCATATGTTACTGATAAACTACATTCAGTCACATTCAACAACAACAATCATGCGACAGCTTAAACTGACAAATTAATAGCAGCTAGCAGTATTATCTTCGACTCCGTGTTGTTACAATTATTATTATAAATCAATTATTCTCCGGCCACATCTCAACCCAATCCCTCTGATACACGGTGGATACAAAAAATATGGCAGACACCTTATTTCATACTTCTGGGGTTGACCATTTTTTTAAATAATAATTTTTTACTGGGGGAAAGGCTATTTTGCGATTCGTAATTTATATTGGGGTGATTAGATAGATTTCAGGAGTCTCGCCCTTTACCGGGAGAGTGGCTAATTTTTTAAGCCTAATTTTATAATGAATGGCAGAAGCTCTTTTGTCAGACTTGATAATAAAAATTGACGTAAATTCTGCAGGAATATCATTAGAATAATTGTTATTTACCTGCGACCTACCACGTTGAAATGTAATTAACATTTTGCAAAAACTGATGTTTGATGAAAAAACTTGCAGCTAAATGAGCTGTTAATAATTAAATTAACTATTATTTATTGCGACAAAACAAGTTACTGCTATAGGGAGTTAGAAGTAATGTTATTATGATCAAGTATATACAATGTTTTACTCATAGAATACAGAAGGCCTAGCTCAAACTAATATTTATGGTTCAGGGTTCACCCCTCCCCCTCTCTTTGTCATCACAACCTGATAAATTGTCGTAATAAAGACAGAGTCTTTACACTGTGACATTAATTCCATTTATCTGTTTTCATCTCTCCCAGTCACGTAGTGGTCATTTCATTCCATCTCTCTATCTGTTCGAGTGGTCATTTCATTCCATCTCTGAATCTTTCCGTGTGGTCATTTCATTCCATCTCTCTATCTGTCTGTGTCGTCATTTCAGTCCATCTAGCTATCTTTCCACGTCGTCATTCCTTTTTATCGTTCTCACTGTTAACTGCCAATGGTCCTTTGCTAGAATGGCACATTGAATGATGAGTAGATGATCATATAAACACATTGAACGATGTGTAGAATATCATACAAACACATTGAACGATGTGTAGAATATCATATAAACACATTGAACGATGTGTAGAATATCATATAAACACATTGAACGGTGTGTGATCATAAAAACACATTGAACGATGAGTAGATGATCACATAAACACATTGAAGAAAAGCTTTGATGCAACTAATTTTAAATAGTTTACAAGAAATATCACATCATTTGATCATAATCAATTAACATATCTATTTAACAGACACACTTCTATCCTATTAATTTCATTAAAGCATTACTAATTAATTTCCTCCAAAGCCATGGATTAGAGTGAAAAGTCTCGACTACAAATATATTTCACTCTCCCTCCCTTACGATATGACTAACTGTAGCGCCAAGACTCTTATTTCTACTTTGTCTAACTTGTTTTAACTTATCAAAACTATGCTACTTATATCTAACTGGAGCCAGTGGCGATGTCGGTAAGATATTCGACCTCGGATCAGTATGTACGGGGTTCAAATCCTGGGCTAGCCCGTCAATGACATCGCTTTCGAGAAAGGAAACTGACGTTAACATTAGTTTTTAGCTTTTTTAACTGCACATTTAAAGGCACATAACGCAGAATAAATCCATCAACGAGAGCATCACGATTAATCAATATTTAGACACACTGAAAGCATTTCATTCCACGATAAGCGATAGAATAGCAATGACAGTGAGCAGTATTCAACCTACCTTCACTATATTCATCTGAGGTCACGCGATGTCAACAGATAAACACAACTATTATTAGACGGATATTTTACTTTTTTTGTTAGTCTATACACACCTGACACAAAACATGTGTTTATATAGTTTCCTTTCTTGCAGTTGCTGTTTTTGTAGTAATTTTGAAGTCGAAATCATTGATAAATCTAATGAGTCTATTGAAAATGGTGTTTGATCTGTAGGTAGTCAAAAACCACGAATGATAAAACATTCGTATCCTCGCTTTTATTAGCAAGGATACGGATAAATTGATATCGAAATATTACAGAGTAAAACGACGGATTAAGGAATACTCTGAACTCATCCCCAGTAGGAAGTCATAGCAATCCTTAACGAACTAATGCGATACTAATCTAAGACATTCTTAGGTATGGTAATGGACTAAATTAATTAATAGTATTCTGACTTAGTAAATTATGACACCTTAGGAGGTTTCCATTTGCTTTCCAACAACAACTTTGTCTTGCTCGCAGAAAACTAAGCGTTCTTTCATAGATGTAAGTGAAGTGTAATGTATTGCACAGATATAAAGACGAGAATAGAGTTCTCGAGACGTGTTTAGAGGGAGACCAACCTTTAGGAGGTTTTTGAGATTTTCTCTTGCGGATAACAACAACAGCGATGACAATGGCGACCAGAACAAGAATAGCAATGATCAACCCAACCACAATACCAAGCGTGTTACCCCCTACACCTAGATAAAATACAATACAATACAATACAATACCCAGCGTATTACCCCCAACACTTAGATACAATATAATACAATACAATACAATACGATACCCAGCGTATTACACCCAACACCTAGATACAATATAATAAAATTCCAATACAATACAATACAATACCATACAATGCAATACAATACAATGCAATGCAATGCAATACAATACGATACAATGCAATACAGTATGATACAATTCAATATAATGCAAAAAATACCCAAAATGTTCCCTCCAGCAAAAAAGAAACAATAAAAACAATACAACACCATACGATACGATACAATACAATACTATACGATACGAAACAATGCAATACGATACATTACAATGCAATACAATACAGCATCAAATGTTACCGCTATCTTAATACAAATTTTAATAAAAGCATTAATAAAAACATCATGTTAAATGCAATCTTTATCTAGTGGCGACTTTGAATTTTTTCATTAATGGTGAAATAATATTTTGTTAAACTTTTTTAAAAAATGAAGCAAGACATGAAGAATGAAATTTTCATTAGTTTTAATTTTTAATAAATTATTTTCTGAAACAATTTAATTTACATTTTAAATTTAATTAATTTTAATAACATAACTTAAGACTACAGAGTCAGGAAGCAATTACATGCTTGTTAAAGACTCAACAAACCTTAACTAACACCAATATTAATAAAACCAATACTTCAATACAAGACTAAGAACAACATTATAGAAGTACATTTACATTATAGAAGTACATTTACCAAAAAAATAAAAAATAGACAACTGTACCTTGTTATATGAAATATTCAAATGTATATTTCTATCTATAGTATAGTTCAGTAGTTATAATTTTTACCATAGACAAAATAGCAACTATATATATATATATATATATATATATATATATATATATATATATATATATATATATGTATGTATGTATATAATTAAAACTGTCGGAGTTTTTATACATAACCTTATAAAACCTTAAAATTTTAATTTAAATCAGATGATATCAACTCACCGGCTGCACCTTTAACAGGCTTCGCTTCTGTAATTAAACAAAAACATTGCACTTATAAATAAGTTCATAATTCAATGAAATTCAATGGTAATGAAATTCAAGCAATGAAATAATAATAAAAATAAAGGTTTAATGTCCGTTCCATCACAGAGAGATGATGTCAGAGACGTTCCCACAGCACACATCACTACAGATCAATTCATCCAGATCAATCTGCAAAAGAAATGTGCTGAGGAGAAGTAAGGTCCTAAACGAAAGCCAGTCTAGTGATCAAAAAATGGTCAGGGTAGATTGATTATGTCTTCGGCGGGAAAAGGTAAGTCTTAAGCTTGCTAGAGAATGTTGAAAGAGAAAAACAAGAGCGAAAATTAGCAGGTAAAGAGTTTCAGATTGTGGGTGCTGCGTAAGAATATACATGTATATATATACATATATATATATATATATATATATATATATATATTTTATATATATATATATATTCATATATTGTATATATATATATATATATATGTACAATACATGAATATATATATATATATACATGTATATATATATATATGTATATATATATATATATACAATACATGAATATATATATATATATATACCTGTATATATATATATATATATATATAAATCTCAGTCCCCTGGTGATATTTCGCTGGTTCACTCAATTAACCTCTGGACTGCGAGTATCAAACCTTCCCACGACCTGCACATGATCAGCTGATTGTACTGTGGAAGCTCTCATACTATTGTAACTATGCAAATTATATAATTAATAATAAAATAATTATATAATATTAATTATATATTTATATTATTATTCTTTAATTACATAAATATAATTATAATATAATTATATAATTATATAATAATAATTTTATGCTTAAAAATATAATAATTATAATAATAATTAATAATTATTATTATAATTATAATAATTATTATATAATTATATTTTTATTATTATAATGATATAAATATATAATTATATAATTATATAATATTATAAAGTCATCACATAAGGGGAGGGATATTTTGGACCTAATATAATTTGAACCTCGCAACTATTGATCAATGATCGGATCCGTTTTCTAACAACTAAGCATACAAACTAACGAAATCGGTGGAATTCGGTGGCGAAATAGATATACAGAATTACAACAGCAGTGCTTTCATATTAGCCTTGACCTCTAGTGTGGTAGCATCCATACAACGCATTGCAGCCTCGCGGCGCGGCCATTAATAAACCTTAGATAGGATTTCACTTGAGCAAATGAACGCATGCAGGAAGAGGCTATTAAACTGTAAGAGAAAAACATAGAGCAACGGCAGTATAATAAGATAACAGAATGCATGGTCTGCTGTAGAAATAAGATTTGTGGCTGGTGGGTTGAATTAGGTGGATGAATCTGGAAGGGTTGCAAGTGGTGAATAGAAGCTGGTGATAGGAAGTTGGTGAATAGAAACTGGTGAATAGCAGCTGGTGGAATCTTATGGTTTTAAGTTCACTGACTGAAAATGGTGATTTACAGCTACTTAAGAAATAGGAAGAAGAGTTGGTTAGGACACATTCTAAGGGGGGAAAGTCTACTATAAAAAGGTCATAGAAGAAAGAATGGAAGGAAAAAGAGGCAGAGGCAGGCCGAGATTAGGTATGGTAGATGATTTAAAGACCCACTCATATGTGGAGATGAGGAGGAAAGTGGAAGACAAAGAGGAGTGGAGGCGTTATATATTGACCATCCAATAGGTAAAGCTAAAAAAGCATAAAGTAAAACTAAGGTTAACGTCAATTTCCTCACTCAAAAACCATATCAGGGACGGGCTAACCCAGGATTTGAACCCCGCACCTACTGATCAGCGGTCGAGTATCTTATCCACTTCGCCACTGGCTCCAGCCAATAGACCAAGTCTACGATAGGCAGTAAACTGAGAGTGTGAGAGAGAGAGAATTAGTTAACAGATGGTGGTTTAAAATTAGGTGTAATTACAGTTCGTCTTAATTCAGCTTTGGCTGAGCAATACTGAACTAAACCTCAATCCATGACTTGCTATTGCTAACGAATGAACTTAGAGCTTCTACCTAATATAACTTATCCTCTGATCAACCATAGTCTTGTGCGAGACTTGCGTATAGCCGAGTCAGTAAAATGTCGCACTGCGAATCAATAGAGGCAGGTTCAAATATAGTGCTTGAATTTCACATAGCTTATGGTCTTTATGTCTCAGTTTACTTTGTCCAAGTGGTTTCTGAATGTCTTCAGATTTTGTGCGCATCAGCTATTCTTCTATTTCATCATCATCACCATCTTCCCTTGAATCCCAGTTTAACTAGGGTCGGGATACGAATGGACCTTCTCCACTCCTCTTTGTCCCATACCATTTTAAAATATCTTCCATTCGTTTTAGAAAATTTTGTGGCAATTTCTGGAGCCTAGGCGCTCACCAACCGAATGCTCAGTCTGAAGTTGGTTTTGATCTTTGTGCTTTAGTCGCTTTCTACGACATGTGCAGTCAACGGCTGGTCTATTCTTCAAACAACGCGGACACAACACGGGGATATTCTTCTATTTAATATTACTATTCCATTTTTCTATTTAATTAAATTAAATTAAAAAGAAACGCTGAGTCGATACCTTGTTGTCAAGTTATTCAACAGCGTATCAGTAGGTGCAGGGTTCAAATCCAGTGCTCGCCCAGTCAATAGTATGCTATTTGAACACGAAACTGACGTTAAATTTGGCTGGAGCCAGTGGCGAAGTCGGTAAGACACTCGACCGCGGATCAGTAGGTGCCGATTCAAATCCTGGGCTCTCCCGTCACAGACATCTTTTTCGAGTGTGGAAACTGATGTTAACATTAGCCTTTTTTAGCTTTACCAGCTCTATAGGTTCTACAAATGAGGGAGAAGCTACAGCAGCACTTAGTGGTAGCCTCTACCAGTGATCCACGGGGTATCGTGTTTATTATATAATGTAATACATCACTCTTTGTATCCGACCTGTTTTCTCCAGGCAGTTTACTTGAACATTGGAGAGGTTATCAACCTTTCTAGTCCATCAAATATCCAGCACTTCTTAGCATCATAGGGCGCTTTGCGGTTTTTAAGAAATTAATTGGGGGTAGCATTCATCATTATTAGTCAAATCGGCGCTCTATTTCAACAATGAAATTTAGTAAACGGACATTGCATGGTCAGCATAGCAAAATCCTCATGCATTTTCTCCCTCTTTTCTCTCTTTCTCCCTCCCTCTCTCTCTCTCTCTCGTTCTCTCTTTCTATAAGTTTTTCTCTCTCTCTCGTTGTCTCTCTCTCTATCAGTCTCTCTTTCTTCTCGCTCTGTCTCCCTCTGTTCTGTCAAATACAACCTAACAGACTTCATTTACTTAAAACTTAACTGACTGAATTATAATTACATTTCGTAGAATGGAAGAGAGAAGGTTAGAGGAAGACCATACATGAGACGTAGGAATATTTTATAACTTATTCATATTTTGATATGAAGAGAAAGGCAGATGATAGAAATATGTTTGAGGAGTTAAGTGCCACGGACCTGCCAATAGGTAGCGCACTGAAGGTTAAGAGATTATTGATGGACTGAGTAAATAATCTCCGAATTAACAAATGTTTAAATTTGATTTGATACTAATCTTATGAGAATATGATATAACCGTATCGAGAGCGTTCAACTAATTTATTCCAATACTGAATGTTTAATTGTCATTGACGTTTTACGAATATTCCAATGAAAACGAATCCGAACAATAGTGCTTTGACATTTCATAATTTCAGTGAATTGACGAAAAAAATAGCAAATAAATATATGAAAGAATCGTATGAAGCAGTGCGAGAAGATTAAGCTGCAGAGCTTGCTATCTACAGCTCATTCAACTCTTTTAATTGATTCCTTTTAACTGCTAATCTGTTTACAAATCTCTTATGTCAAACACAATTTAGAAACTAACTCGCTCCAGCTCGTATTCAAACGTTTTATAATCCTCGACTAAGTTATACTATGTGTTTTTTTAAATGAATACCTCTTAGTTTTCTTAAAATAAAGACGCAACAAGCTGACTGCTCTAAGTTTCGTGACTTGACCAGCAGCTAATTCTCTCAAACACAGATTTCGCCTGAATATTTTTAACAATAATTAGGAACGTTATAAAAAGCTAAAAAGCTAATGTTAACGTCAGTTTCCTCACTCGAAAGCGATTTCAATGACGAGCGAGCCCAGGATTTGAACCCCGCACTTACTGACCCACGGTCAAGTATCTTACCGACATCGCCACTGGCTCCAGCCGGTAAATTAAGGTAAATATATAAAATAAAATAAACTAAAGGTAAATTAAAATAATGTGAACAATATTCAATTAGAAGTGGGTAGATAAGCTGATAGAGGTAGCTTACCTTTGACACTAATGGTGACGTTTCTGACCACTGTCTCCTGCACTCCATTCAGTGTGTTACTAGCCGTGCATTTTACGTTGATCTCTTTTCCCACCCAACTCTTCTCCATCACTATAGCTCGCATGCCCACACCGCTCTTGTCTGCAGCTGACGGCGGGTCTATTTCTATCCGAGGGGCGGGGTTACCGCTAGCTAGGCAACGTAGCTCCTCCCCCACAGGCAGTGACGTCACTTCCGGTGAGAATCTAACGTCACGAACCAAGTCTGTAAACAAATCAAATGTAGATAATTTTAATGAATACATTATTTAATTTATTTAATTTTAAGTTAATAATTTTTTTAATGAACGAATGATGGAAAATGAATGAATTGCATAATGAATGAAAGACTGAATGACTGAATAACTAAATGATACGATACGAGGGAAAGCCTAAGATGTTCTAGCTTGCAAAAGTCTTTTAGCCTTTCGTTTCACTCAAGCGTTACATTGTGTATGAAGTAATCTCCGCTAAACAACATGTGAAGGAATTAGGATACTTCTAGTAGTGGATGGGAGAGGTAAAGACTTAAAGCAGTCGAATCGAAGATAGTATAAATTAACCGGTTCAAAATAAAACAATATATAAACACTTCATCATCAACATCATCACTTGAATCCCTGTGTAGCTAGGGTCGTGATACGAATAGATTGCAGATCTTCTCCACTCCTCTCTGTGGGGTGAGAAACTTTTCCATTCGTTTTAGATTTTTTTTAGCTATTTCTGGAGCTTTGACGCTCACCAACCGAATGCCCTTTCTGTCTTGTTTTGTACACTGTCTTGTTTTGTACACTATGTCTGTTTTGTACACTATATAGTGTAAATATTACAAAATGTGCTGTCTACTAGGGTACATCGATAGGGTGGACTGGTGAGGGATTTTACCCCCCAACCCCAACCCACACTTAAGAACAAGCAGAAATCTAGAGCTAGAAAAGCTTTATGTTATTTACAAGGTTTGCTTATCAGCTGAGAGATGTTTAAAAGTCTTTAACAAAACCAGAGTCACTGGATCAACAGCTGATTCTCCGTGTAGAGTTTAATAGAGTTTGATTCTACACTTCATATCTCTCTCTCACTCTCTCTCTATCTCTCTCTCTCTC
>CAJHZI010000581.1:0-50873 GCA_905160935.1 Enchytraeus crypticus
TAGTTCAACACCCAGGTAAGCTGACAGCCTGTTTCTGAACTCAACAGCCCCCAGAGAATCCAGTCCAGCTTCCATGAGTGGTGCTTCATCTTCAACTACCCCTCCGATGACCTCCCGTGCAATTTCTCTCAAGGTGCTCATAATTTCTGCACTATCTTTTGTTACCCTTTGTCGTTTCTCAGTCTTTGCGGTTGTGGATACTGTGGCAACATTCCTGGTCATCAGTGACGTGAAGTTATTGAGCAACGGTAGGCTCAGCTTTAATTGTGGCCAGATGATGGGTGTCGCGCAAACAACGCCTCCTTTGCTCGCTCTTAGAAGATATTTGAGAATGGCCAATCCCGTCTTGTTTGACAGACCACCGAAACCTTGCCTTTCGATCCTCTGTATTGCAGCACTATTGACAGCCATGCCGCTCTCCAACCAAGCTCCCCACTGTATGCTCAGAACTCTCTGACCTTCTCTACTCCATGCTTCCGCCAGAGCATCCATCGCTGCATTGGATGTAGAGTAGTTGGCCTGTCCGGGAGAGCCAAACACTGCAGAAGCAGATGAGAAAAGGATAATGAACTCTGAATGAGAGAAGCAATTACGAAGATTTCGAGCTCCAGATACTTTGGGGGCGTAAGCTCTACTTAAGGAGGCTGGGTCAAGTGTACGAATTGTGCCATCAGCAAGAGATCCGGCTGCGTGAAAGATTCCTTTCACTTTTGGCCATTGTAAGGATAGTAGTTTCTTCTGAACGTCTTGAACGTCATCATTTCTTGAAACGTCACATTCAAACCATTCCACTTTGCATTCCTTTCCCTGCTTCACAATACTCTCTAGCTTTTCCGCAGCGTCTTTACCGGACCTGGACAGTAGAGCAATGTAACGGGCACCATTTTCAGCTAACCACCCAGCAACTGCGAGACCTAACCCTCCGAGACCTCCACTGATGACATAGGTTCCAGTTTCATCTATATTCAAGGATTCCAGTTGATCCTGAGGTACTGCATTATGCTTGACAAGTCTGGAGACTTGCAGGACCTTGTCCTCAGTAACCTTGAAATCTTGGTCCCAGTTGTCATTTAGAGACTTAATATCGTAAAGAGTCTCCAACACAGTAGAAACGGAGAGAACGTTAGGCACCTCGAGGTAGTGAATTAACAGTTCAGGAATCTCCATTCGAGCTGTCTTAGCCAATGTTAAAAGACATGAATTTGATATTTCACTATTATAATTGAATCTCCGCGGTTGGATGAACCAGATATCCGGAATGTTTCCACTTTGAAGTTTTTCATGCACTTCCTTTAGCAGTTCTATTCCTGCCTGAAGTACTACCTCTGTGTTCTCGGTGTCAGCCACCAGAGTTACTGTTTCCCACGACTGACCATTTAACAAATTAGAGATGATTTCATACTTCCAAGAATTAGCCACTGACTCTAGAGTTTCATTTTCCTCCTTTTCCTGGATAACTAAATTTGTCCAGTTCGTTCCAACCGTGGAAATTGGATTGAATGAAAGCATCAGACTTTTATGAGATTCCATAAGATTTAACTTCATCTCTAACTGTTTAGAGGTGACATTGGTGGAATTACGTACTCCTGCATCCACCCATTCAACTTCGTACAAAGCATCCAAGGCCGGATCTGTGTTCTGAATCTTTCTGCTCGTTAATCCTTCTACCAGAGCCACTACTTTTCCACTCGACGTTGCAACGATGACATCTCCGGTTAAACCAGTTGAAGTTACATCAGTGAGTTTCGCATGCACCCACAGTTCTTCTTGCTCCTGCATCTTTGTTAACAAAAGTCTCTGAACATGGAACGGCACACATGCGACGTTGTTCTTCTGCAGTGCTACCATGCCGAGTAACTGAAAACCAGCATCAAGTAGCGCAGGGTGTATCAGACTGAGTGATCTCTCCCAAGAGGTCATCTCAGATAACGACACTTTAGCCACGGCCTCGTTGCTTCCCATGAAGGCTTCCTTAATGTTGCGGAACTTTGGACCGAATTCAACACCCATAGAGGATAGGGTCTCGTAGCATTCTTCCAGATGGATTGACTGAGTACAGCTAGCGCGAGCATACTCTATGGATGAGAATGGCATTGCGCTATTCTTTAACTTTCCAGCCTGAGAGGCCTTAACATAAACATCCGTGAATCCCTCGTGCCTTGCAATTATTTCTGCTGAACCTTCCTTGACGGAGCATCGTATTTCCATTCCCTCTTCCATATTAAGCGGTTTCATTAGTACTACATCCGACAGTTCCACCGCTCCCGTCTGATCGTCCTTTCCCTTCTGCGCCTCCACTAGTGCTCCAGCCATCATGGTCAAGTGACTGGCTGCTGGAAGCAAAGTCTGTCCATGGACACTGTGATCATTCCAAAACTCCGCCCTCTCTCCAATCATTAACGCCAGGAAGCTTGACTCATCCACCTGACGGTATATCAGTGGATGAGGAAGTTTTCTCCATGGAAGAAACTTTCTGTTGTACTTGACTTGACTCGTCGCAGATGGTAAATCAGGGCCAGCGTATGATTGCAGTATTATGTGAGCATTAGTGCCTCCAAACCCGAATGACGATACACCGGCTAGAAGCTTATTGTCTTGCGCTTTTCCTATCGGTACACATTTCGCTGGAATTACTCCATTGAAAGACTTAAGATCAATCTTAGGATTTAGCGTTTTAAAGTGAACATTGGGCGGTACCTGTCCATGCTGCAGCACAATGATTGATTTTATCACTCCAGCAATTCCTGCAGCTCCTTCCAGATGACCCATATTTGTTTTTACTGCTCCCAGCACAAGCGGCTTCTCTCTTCCACTTCCTAGAACGTTGGCGATGGAATTAACCTCTATAGGATCACCAAGCCTCGTACCCGTGCCGTGACACTCGACGTAGTCAATTTCTCTACCAGATACACCAGCGTCTGATAGCGCACTTCTTATCACAACTTCCTGTGCCACACCGTTTGGTGCCGTCAGCGTGGCACTTCTTCCATCCTGATTGACAGCCGTACCTCTTATCAATGCTAGAACGTTATCTCCATCAGCCTCAGCCTGAGAGAGGGGCTTCAGAACGATACATCCCACGCCCTCACCTCTGCAGTATCCGTCAGCTGACTCGTCGAATGTGGCGCAGCGTCCTGAGGCTGAGAGCATATTGGCAGCACAGGATCCAACGAAGTTCAGAGTCGACAACATGACGTTAACTCCAGCAACCAGAGCCATTGAACATTTTCCTGAACGAAGCTTTTCTACTGCTACGTCAAGAGAAACCAGAGAAGAAGAGCAGGCGGTGTCTACAGTCATGCTGGGTCCTCGAAGACCTAGTACAAACGAGACTCTGTTTGCCGTGATAGAAGCTGAAGCGCCTGATCCGAAGTATGGACTCGTGATGTCGTTGTTGTTCATTGTCATCCAGTCGTAGTTAGCCTGCCCCACGAACACTCCCGTGTTGGACCCCCTCAGTTTGGTCTTCTCGTAGCCTGCTCTAGCTAGGGCTTCATAGCCTACCTCGATCAGTAGTCGCTGCTGTGGATCCATCATAATGGCTTCAGAGTGAGAGATATTGAAGAATTCATGGTCAAACCATTCAACGTCTTGCATAAATGCAGCTTTCTTTGTGTAGCTCTTTCCAATGTTTCCACGTTCTGGACTGAACACCGCTTCCATGTCAAATCTAGACATGGGAACTTCTGTGACGCAGTCCCTTCCCTCAAGCAACATTTTCCAAAATTCTTCTGGGTTGGAAACGCCACCGGGAAACTTACATGACATTCCTATGACAGCGATCGGTTCATTCCGCCTCATTCCAGGAATGCCTAACTTCGGCGGAATGCTTTGCACTTGTGATGGAGCGTCAGTGGAGATAAATTCTATTATTTCAGCTGGGGTTGGATGATTGTAGACCAGAACACTTGGCAGCTGAACGTTTAATTCGCCAGAGAGTAAGTTACGGAATTCCACTGCACCCAGAGAATCCAGTCCTGCCTCTATCAGCGAGGCATCATTGTCCACGATGACTCCAAGTACTTCCATCGTTACCTTATCAATGGCAGCTTTGACCTGCTGCTTGCTCATGTTAACCGATACCTTTGTTTGATGCGACACTGCTCTATGTATGATCTTTGCGCTTTTATTCTGGAGATCTTTCAGCATTGGCAGAGTTACAGCCAGACGTGACCAGTCGATGGGTGTTGCGCAGTAGACTCCAGATCTTCCACTGGCCAGCAATCTTTCGATGATATTTAATCCCAATTTATTAGTGATCTTTCCAAACCCTTGTCGTTCTGCTCGCTTCAGAGCTCCTTTGTTGACTGCCATGCCCGCCTCAGACCAGGCACCCCACTGAAGACTCAAGACCCTCGCGCCACCTGCAATCCACCGCCTGGCTAAATCATCCATCGCAGCGTTGACAGCTGCGTAATTGATCTGACCGGCTGCACCGAAGGTAGCTGCAGCCGAAGAAAAGAGTACGGTGAAACTAGACGGCTTAAATGTTACATGAAAATGTTCTGCCCCATTCACTTTGACCTTGTGAAGCTCTTCTATTGTAGATGGGTGAAGTGTACGAATTGTACCGTCAGATAGTGCGCCAGCTGTGTGAAATATTCCTTCGACTGTAGGCCATCTCTTTTCTGCCAGTTTTCCATGTGCTGCTCTAACGCTTTCGAGCGAGGAAATATCACATTGCACCCACTCAATGGAAGTCTTGCTTTCTCCGTCGCGCTGTTCTACTAGTTGAAATAGATCTCTATCAGGTTGAGTCCTTGATAGCAACAGGATGTAATGTACACCGGATTCTATTAACCACTTAGCGATTATCTTTGCCAGTGAACCGGAACCGCCGCTAATGACATAGACAGCGTCCGGGTTGAGCTTCAATTTATCAGTTCTAATAATATCTGGCAATTCCGCTTGTTGAAGTCTCAGTACCTCTATCTCATTACCAGAAGCATATCGGAATTCCATTTCATCAGATCCACTAGAGTTACGTTTAATATCAGATACTATCGTAGGGACGTCTGATGCGCTGCTAGCTGATGTCACTAAAACATAGCGAATATTGAGTAGAGCCATTTCCTGTTTGGCCGTTCTAGCCATTGCCTGCAAGTAACATCCCTTGGAAAGCATTCCGTATTCTCCTGATGCAGCCTCCTCAGAACTTAAGAACCAAATCGCCGGATCCATTTTGGATTCCAGTTCCTCCTGGGCATGCTTCAATATCATTAACGCAACTGTTGCCGACACTGATGAGTTAGAACTGGAGCTGTCGTCAAATACGATACTATCCCAAGCCTGTGACTTCAATAACTTTTCTATTTTATCAATATCCAACATATTACCGGCTAGAGATGTCTCGTCGTCACTAACTACGACCTGGTTCCACGTAGGATTGATTGCGGTGAAGCTGCTGCTACGCGACACGGAGATAAGAAGATTCTTTGACGTCTTCTCCTGTGTAATCGGATAATCAACTACGACGTCCTCTGTACTTTCTAGTTTTACCCAATTAGTTTCAAACAAACTTTCAGCTACATTCACGTCAGTCCAAACTCTTCTGCTGGTCAAACCTTCAACGTGAGCCACAACCAGCCCTGAAGCTGTGATCAGTGTTACGTCGCCAGTTAAACTTGTCGAGGTCTTCTCATGAATCTTGGCATAAACCCAAAGATCTTCTTGTTCGGACATGGTGGAAAACAGAGCTCTCTCCACGTGGAATGGGACACATGCACCACTCGTCTTCAGAGCACAGATACCGAGAAGCTGGAATGCGCCATCTAGGAGCGCAGGGTGGATTAAACTCAAAGCTCTTTCCCAGGTTGGCATTTTTGTCATACGAAGTCTTGCTACGGCATTGTTTTCTCCCATCCAGGCATCCTTGATATTTCTGAACCTCTTTCCGAATTGAACTCCTAATTCTTCTAATTTAGAATAACTTTCTTCGAGATCAATGAACGTGTTCATAGATTTCTTCAGCTGATCAATATCTATCAATGGTAGTCCAGACTTGTCTATAAACTGCACAGATGTACAAGAAGCTGAAAGATCTTGTATTCCATTAAGTCTGCTGCTGAGTTCAGCCCCTCCAGTTTTCATAATCCTGCTGATCACTTCCATTCCCACTTGTGCCTTCATCGGTCTGACCATGACAACATCTCTGAGTTCAATGATCTGGGAAGATACAATATTCGTATCAGTTTTCTTTATCAGAGTTCCAGCCATCATAGTTAGATGACTGGATGCTGGAAACCAGACTTCCCCATCAATTCTATGATCATCCCAGAGTCCTGCTCTCTCTCCCACCAAAAGTCCCACACAGCTTTCATCTTCATCCCGCTTCTTGTACACTAGTGGATGAGGGAGACATCTCCAGGGAAGAAACTTCCTCTGAAAGACTGGTCTCCCTGCCCTGGCCGGGTGACGCTTGTCTAAAGGCCACTGCTGCAAGATGGCATGAGCATTAGCACCACCAAATCCAAAAGATGACACTCCCGCAACCAAAGGTAGATTTTCGTCGTCTTTCATTGACTGCCTCAACTGAACACTTCTGTTTGAAACTATTGCCTTAAATCCGTCCAAATTAATGTTGGGATTCAACTTTTTGAAGTGTACATTAGCAGGAGCTTCTTGATGCTGTAGTATTAGGATGGCCTTGATTACTCCTGTAATTCCAGCGGCGCCTTCCAGATGTCCAACGTTGGTCTTTACTGCACCCAGAACAACTGGTTTTTCTCTATCAGCACTCAGAACGGCTTTAAGAGAATCAACTTCCACCGGATCTCCAAGTTTAGTCCCAGTACCGTGACATTCCACATAGTCAACATCCTTCGGCGAGAGTCCAGCGTCAGCCAGAGCATTTCGAATGACCTTTTCCTGCGCCTTTCCATTGGGAGCGGTCAGTGATGATGACCGACCATCGTGATTGACTGCGGTGCCCTTTACAAGGGCCAAGATGTTGTTGCCATCTTTCTGGGCCTTGCTAAGTCTCTTCAGTACAATACAACCAACTCCTTCTCCTCTCACATACCCATCAGCACCTGCGTCAAAAGTGGCGCATCTGCCTTCGTAGGAGAGAGCATTCGTGGCCGAAGCTGTGACGAAGAATCCGCTGTTCAGAATCACGTTTACTCCAGCAACCAGTGCCATATCACATTTATTGGAGCGTAGTTTTCCCACAGCGAAATCGAGTGCCACCAGTGATGAACTACAGGCTGTGTCCATCGCTATGCTGGGCCCATGCATTCCCAGCGCGTAAGAGATCCTGTTGGCGGATATGGACGCAGATGTTCCTGCTCCGAAGTAGGGACTCGAAAAATCGCCTTCATTCAGCGTCATCCAGTCGTAGTTGGCTTGTCCCACAAACACACCAGTGTTGGAACCTCGGAGTTTTTCCATGTCATATCCAGCTGTGTAGAGTGCCTCGTATCCAACTTCCATCAGAAGTCTTTGCTGAGGATCCATCTCTTTGGCTTCGGCTTGTGATATGTTAAACATATCGCAATCAAAAAACTCCACGTCTTCCATAAAGGCAGCCCTTTTTGTGTAGCTCTTCCCCAATGCCCCACGTTCAGCACTATACACATCATCCATGTCAAATCTCGACAATGGAATGTCTGTGACACAGTCGCGGCCTTCCATCAGCATGTTCCAGAAACTCTCCAGGTCTGTCACTCCACCTGGAAGACGACAAGCCATTCCCACGACTGCAATAGGTTCATTCTGGATCTCCAGGCTTTCTTCAGTTTTATTCCCATCTTCCGTCTTAAAGTTTATCTGAAGATTGAGCAAGGCTTGTGCCAATTCAACGTGATAGTTGTTCAGAAACGTGAAATGATGACCCGGGCAGTGGACCAGTTCCACTGATTTGCAGCAGCGCTGAATATTTTTCAATATCACATCGTCTGTCTGGAACGATCGAGCAGCCTCTTTGAGAAGTGGCGAAAGCTTGGCATATTCTGGTTGCTGACACTGCACTAGGTAAACCCTGGAGCGCAGCATGGCCTTGGGATTGTAGGCTGCCACAAGGGTTTCAAAGACGGCTGGTTTATCTGGAAGCTGGAATGGTGGTGTGTGTCGTGGGTCGAGTAGGATCACGCATTCTACCAAATCCTTTTCCTCCAGCTGGTAGGCCATCTCCATGGCCAACATTCCACCAAAGGAAAGACCTCCCATGATGTACTTTCCGGTCTTTTGAATCCTTCTCATTGATCTGATCAAGTTTGCAGCTACGTTCTCTGCTGTAGCATCTAAAACACAGACAGTAAAAATTAATCTTAAGTATTAATGGTTATAATCACAAACTGTGCTTAATTGCCTAAAGTGACTAAATGGCCTACCAAGGCCCCTCCCTCATCACTTACAATAACAGGAAAGGCTTTATCATTGTTAAAACTTGACACAGCTTTAGATGTATAAAAGCATATAATATTTCTAGTTAACAAAGTAACTAAGAATTAATTCAATAGGACAAAGCCAATGCTAGTAGTTATTGGTCACTTAAAGCTGAAATGGTATATATAGGATCTAACTCTTGTGTCCGGTATACACACAAACACGCACCTTCTCTCTCTATCTCTCTCTCTCTTATTCTTGTTTTTAATATTTTTGGCTAAATAGCAGATCAAATGTAAACGGAGTTTCTAAAAGCTGTTACCTAGGTCACAATTGAGTTCACTACCTATCAATAAACTGAATTATTTTAGTAATAATATACGTAGCTTTTCCGTAGCAGCCTATCTGAATGTAGCCCTTAGCAGAAACTAAAATTTTACGTTGCTTTTTCCACAATACAGGCAAAATTTGACGCTATTCGAAACAAGATAAACTGTGCCCTGGCATTCTTGATTATATTAATTAAACATGAAATATATTAATGCCGACATACAGCATTACTTCTAATGAAATTATCTAATTTCATTCGGTTTAAGGCTAAAACTAAAGCCACGTTTATTATCAAGCTCGATATGGTTTCAGTGTCACGGATCACCGAAATCAGTTCACTTGCCTGTATCCCAGCTCCCTGCACCTACTGATCCGCTGTCGAACAACTTACTAAAAAGCAAAACTTGGAGTACTTCAACACTACGAGAAAGCAGAAATTAAATGCAATGAAGTGTAAAATGTTAATATTTCATGTAATATATAAATATTTTACAAGCTGTCACATTTCTTTACAAACCTGGTGCAGATAGGTCAGGTATTTTAGCGTAAACTGGACAAGGAAGCTGACGAGCCAGTTTCTGAAATGTTCCACTAGCAGTTCCCAGGACGCCTCCAACCAGGAAGAGCGGTCGTCCCGAAGTTCTGTCGTTTAACTTTTCCCATTCCATTTCGTCGTCTTCCACATCCTCCTCATCTGTTGATTCCATCACCGCCATCAGAGGTAGCTGCGAGTAGATGAAGGCAGAGAGTTCTTTAATGGTTGGGTAGTTGAACACTACTGAGCTGGGAATGGAGACGTTTGGATACTCCACCGCAAGACATTGTCTGAGGGAAACCAAGTCCAAACTGGAAAGGCCAGATTCCATCAGTGGAGAAGTGTCTGGGATTTTCATTCCTAGAACATCGTAGGTGACCGTTCTAACCGATGATAGCACCTGATCTTCGCTGTGGGCCTTCTGCTCAACACCTCGGGACTTGAGAGCTCGTGTACTCTTTTCCCGAGTTGAAATTCGGAAATTAGTAAACATTGTGCTTTTGTTTTTGAAGCTCGACCAATCAAATGACGCCGCACAATACACTCCAAAAGCCGACTTGGAAAGCAATTTTTCTAATACGGATAATCCGTCTAGATTTGTGAGTGTACCAAATCCCTGCCTTTTAAATCTCGCTAGGGCCCCGCTTCTAACACTCATACCATTCTCTCCCCAAGGCCCCCACTGCACGCTCAGCACCCTCTCCCCTGCTTCGCTCCAGCACTCCGCCATTGCGTCCATCGTGGCATTAGCTGCTGCGTAGCTGGCCTGAGCAGCTGCTCCCAGCAGAGCAGCAGCAGAGGAGAATAACACGAGGAAGTCTTGAGGGGAAAACACAAAGCGAACGTTAGTGGCTCCGTCAACCTTGACGCGGGAGCAAAGTTTTAGTTTTTCGTCATCGATTGTTGCTATCATGCCGTCTGCAAGAGCCCCGGCTGCGTGAAAAACACCGCTAACCGCCGGCCACTGTATTTCCGCGAGGCTTTCTTGAACTGCCTTGACCGCTTGTAGATTGGCAACATCACACTGAAAGCTCTTTATTTTCAGACTGCCTCGTAGTTTAAGGGCTGTCAATTCTTTGGGCTCTGTCAATGGCGCAGAGCGAGACAGTAGAGCAATGTATTCAGCCCCTGATTCTGCTAACCATCGGGCGAGCACCAGACCAAGTGAACCTAAACCACCCGTGATGACGTATGTAAAGCCTTTTTTAATCACGCGACCAGTCTCAGCCTGCGCTGATTGGTCAGTATCTATTTTATCCAGATCAATCCCTTCCAGTCTCGACACTTTTAAATATCTATCGTCTCTCAGTCTGAATTCTCGTTCTTCACCTTCAACTCTCTTCTGTATGCTTGATATAGAATGACAAATCTCAGCAGAAGACTTCAACGGTGTCGTTTCCAGACAACTGACCTTCAGTTCAGGCATTTCGGATCTGGCCGTTCTTGCTATGGCCCACAGTCCTGCGGTGCTGTAGTCGCTAACCACCGTATCCTTGATAGCATTGACTGGCGTGACTACCCAGATGTCTGGCATGAAGTTATGATTCAGCGTGCTCTCGTGGACTTCCTTCAGTAGCTTCACCAGGACATCAGTAGCCGAGACCGTATCTCCAGTCGCAGCAACCACAACAATTGTCGACCATTTCTTCTGTCTGACCAGGTACTTCATATCCGTCCTCAAGTTCCTCTTTATCATCAGCACCTCATCGCCATCGTCTGTGCTCTTGGAGCATTCTGCTTCTGCATCATGAACGACATTCAGAACTTTGAGGCTGGAATTATGTAGCATAGTAAAAGAAAGAATTAAGATTCTGCCAGTAGAGCCAGTCCCACTTGATACGGTGGAACTCTCAAATTCATGAATTATAGGACTGCCTGGT
The DNA here is from genome assembly GCA_905160935.1 of Enchytraeus crypticus. NCBI lineage: Eukaryota > Metazoa > Annelida > Clitellata > Enchytraeida > Enchytraeidae > Enchytraeus > Enchytraeus crypticus. The sequence continues at coordinate 11,071 of CAJHZI010000581.1, forward strand.
AGGTTTCTCCACCGAAGCTGATAAAGGAAATCTCGGGTTTTTGGGGGCAATTTTGCAGAAGACCTCTTTTCAGTGTGCGCTGAAGGAAGATTCCATGGTATGTACTTCCTCTTGAAGAGATTCTTGAATGAAACTTTCTGACTATTTCCAACATGACTGTCGAGATGCCATAGCCAATTATGCGTGCCTCTACTAACAATTCTTTTGGTGAGCGGAATCAGCACCGGTCTGGCTCCTATCTCCAGGAAAGTATCTATCTTCATTTTTCCACAGGCTGTGACAACCGCAGCCATGTAGTTGACTGGAAGTGAGATTTGGTCCACCCAATATTCTCTTTCCATCAACGCTTCTCTTACTTCTGTACCCATTGCCGTTGAGATGAAGAGAACATCATCTCGGGGTTTTCTTAGCTGGATTTCGTCAAACTGAGAGCCAAAAGGTTTCTGCATGATGTTCATGGATGGAGAGTGGAAGGCGTGGCCGACAGCCAGCCATTGATGAGCTGAATTCAGTTGCTTCAAAAGCTCACTGACATCTTCTTTACTGCCGGACAGAACCACCGAGGTGGGTCCATTTATTGAAGCGACGACTACATTAGAACCGAGTCTCATTTGAGCGCAAACTTCGGTGACTGAACAAAACACTGCGGCCATACTTCCACGCTCGCATAGTTCATCCATTAGATGTCCTCTGCGTGTCACTATCGTCAGAGCATCTTCGATGTTCATCACTCCGCACACTACTGCGGCCGCATATTCGCCGATTGAGTGGCCAATCACAAGGCTCGGCGTCACACCTCTAGCCTTCCACATTTCACTCAGGGCATACTCTACAGACAATATGGCGGGCTGCGAATAACGCGTTTCGTTCAGAAGTGCTTCATTAGATTCGTCAAATATAAGCGACTTTAGTGGAATGTCAATCAACTTTTCCAGATGATCTGCGCAGTGGTCAAGGGCAATTTTAAATGTAGGTTCTGTTTTATAGAGATCTAGACCCATTCCAGTGAATTGCGATCCTTGACCAGTGAAGAGCCAAGCCGATGTACCGTACTTGTTCTGCAGAGATTTGCTCTCAGCTGTGTAAGACTGGAGAACTGCGTGAGCATTTGTGCCACCAAATCCGAATGAAGAAACTCCCGCCACTAATTCTCTCTTTTCCAAGTCATTATTTTCATCCAATCGCATCAGCTTTGTTGGCACGGTTGCGTTGAAAGATTGCAAGTCAATTTTTGGGTTGATCTGTTTCAAATGGAGATTTGGAGGAACTTGGCGATTTTTCAGTACCAGGACAGTTTTTATAAACCCCACAATTCCAGCAGCCCCTTCCAGATGACCGATATTTGTCTTTACCGACCCAAGAGCAACTCTCTTCTCGCGACCAGTGGAAAGAACTTTGGAAAGGGCCTCGACCTCGATAGGGTCTCCAAGATTTGTTCCAGTTCCGTGACACTCGACGTAATCCACTTCTTTACCAGAGAGTCCTGCTTCCAGCAATGCTGTTCTTATAGCAATTTCTTGAGCAATTCCACTTGGAGCCGTTAAAGTCGCGCTTTTACCATCCTGATTAACACAAGTTCCCTTCACAACGGCTAGGACGCCATCTCCATCGGCTATGGCCTGATCCAATCTCTTCAGCACCACGCATCCGATTCCTTCACCTCGTGCGATGCCATTTGCTGAGGCGTCGAATGTGGCACATCTGCTGTCCACTGAGAGCATCTCAGCAGCACACGTGATCAGATAAGGTTCCGGGTGAAGGATTAGATTCACTCCAGCCACAAGAGCAGTAGAACATTTCCTTGCCTTCAGTTTTTCCACTGCCAGATCTACGGCCACAAGCGATGACGAGCACGCCGTGTCGACAGTAATACTGGGTCCACGCAGCCCCAAGGCATAAGATAATCTATTAGCCGTGATTGACGGAGATATGCCCGTTCCTGCGTACGACTGCGCTGTCTCAGACACCAGCATCCAATCGTAATTCATCTGCCCAACAAATACACCTGTATCTGATTCCATCAGTTTGGATTTGTCATAACCAGCTCTGACAAAAGCCTCATAGGCTACCTCGAGAAGTAGTCTCTGCTGCGGATCCATCGTCTTAGCCTCGGCTAGGGATATGTTGAAGAAGTCGTGGTCGAACCACTCGACGTCTGAAATGAAAGCTCCTCTCCTCGTGTAGCTCTTCCCGATAGTTTCCTTCTTAGGATGGTAAATCTCGTCGATGTCAAATCTGGATTTCGGAACATCTGTAATGCAGTCCGTTCCCTTAACCAGCATGTCCCAGAATTCTTCTGGATTTGTCACTCCACCAGGTAACCTGCAAGACATTCCAATCACAGCAATAGGCACGTTGCCAGCATTTGATTTTGAAATCGTCCGTTTCAATGCAATATCATTCTCTTCTTGTTCGTCTACCTGATTTAGGTCCTTCGCTGATGTCTGTGCGGAAACAAAGTTGGCTATTTGTACGGCTGTTGGGTAGTTGAACACTAGAGTATATGGAAGCCTGATATTAAGCTCATCGGACAGCCTTTTGCTAAATCTAATAGCTGCCAACGATGTCATTCCAAATTCCACGAGACTGCTGGAAGGCTGCAGACGCTTTTGTGTGTCACCGAGTAACTCTCTTGCCAAATGAACTATCTGATTCAACACTGTGCTGTTGCTCTCTGCAGATGCGCAAGCATCCATCAAAATATTGGTCGTTTCTATCAATTTCTTTCTGTCCACTTTTCCGTTTCCGGTTAGAGGAATCGAGGGTAGAACTATCCAAGTTTGCGTTGCCATATAGTCAGGCAGATGAGCGCTCACATAGTCTCTAAGCTCTTGCTCAACTTGCTTACCATCCATTGTCATTTTCGTCTCAACAAATCCCACCAGCCTATTAGCCACGCCCCGAGTTCTCACAACTGCCGCACGCTTTACATAGGAAACCTGTTCTACGCAGTTCTCTATCTCAGCAAGCTCGACCCTATGTCCACCGACCTTTACTTGAGCATCTCGTCTGCCTATGATCTGTATCTCTCCATTCTCCATGTACCTTCCAACATCCCCAGTGTCGTAGAGTCTCCCGAATGCCGGATGTTCAATGAACTTCTCAGCAGTCTTCTGAGGATCCTTGAAGTAGCCGACAGCCACACCAACCCCGCCGATGTAGATTGTTCCTGTGACATCAGTCTGTCGATACTCTCCACGTGAATCCAGCACGTACATTGTCTGGTTTGCCAGTGGTACACCGTACGGCACAAGTTCTACATTTGGTGACCTGCACGGAATGACCTCGTGATAGTTGGACCATATGGATGCCTCTGTGGCTCCTCCCATACATATCAGACGGATATCTGGATAAGACTGCTTGACGAACCTCGCAAATTCCATTCGAATGGCATCACCACTTAGGAATACCTTCTTAAGAGGAAATGTATCTTTGTTGATATCAACTGGGCAGGTTTCCATGAGCATCTCGAAGCTTGTGGGCACGGTGTTCCACACTGTGATATTGTGCTTCTTAAGCATCGTCCACCAGTATTCTGGATCCCTCGTGCCATTCGGCTTACACATCACCACTCTACCACCCGCACCCAGGACTCCAAAGATATCATACACCGACAGGTCAAAGCTGAGAGATGAAATGGCGAACACTGTGTCATTTTCAGTGACTCCAAATCGACTATTAATGTCGAGACATGTATTGACGGCTGATCGATGGGCGATCTGAACTCCCTTGGGCTGACCTTCGGTGCCTGATGTAAAGATTATATAGGCTAGAGAAGCTGGATCCACATCGACGTCGACTAGTTGCCCATATGAAATATTATCAGCGAAGTACTGCTCAGTTATAGCTAGTACCGTATTCTCTGGACGCTTCCACGAGCGTCCAGCAAGAACCTTGGTTTGAGAGAGGACCACCTTGCACTCAGCCCTGGCTAAGATCTGACTGATCCTCTGATCCGGGTCGCTGGGATTTATTGGCAAATAAACACCGCCAATTCTGAGTATAGCCAACACCGCTACAATTTGTTCCCATCCCTTTTCCATGACTACTGCCACCAGTTCTCCAGGCTTAACTTCTGCTTTCAAAAGTGCTCCTGCGAGTGACTGCGTCATCCTGTCCAATTCTTCATAAGTGATGGAAAACTCGTGATCTATGACTGCCACTTTCTCTGGAGATCTAGCGTAATCTATCATGCCATGGAGGAGAAAGTTGGATTCGAAGGTTTTACGAGTTGCATTATTTTTAGCTCTGAGTTTCTGAATATCAGGCGACAAGTTGATCAGAGTGTGTTTTCCACTTGGCAAGACAGCAACATCTGTGGTGGCAAGTCTGTGCAGAAGATCCCTGTAGATGTCCATCATTCTTTCCATGAGAGATGGACTGTAGAACAGAGTGTCGTAGTCCCAGTTGATGTACAGATGCTTCTCATTATGGTTTGGACCCAGCTCATAGATCTGATGGTCAAACCACACCTGAGGCGTTTGAGTTTGCTGGTAAGCCATTCTCGGAACAACTCCAGCCAATTGATGGGGCCCAGCGTTCATGCCAAGCAGGGAGGTGAAGACCACGGGAAGAATAAAACTCGAGTCTCCGGTCTTCTCCCTTAACAGGCGCATCACCTTCAATCCACTCATATCCTTATGCTGTAATCCCTCCGTCAAATCCTGGTGAATTCTTACCACTCTTTCCTCAAAGCCCTGATCGGCGTCGAACATGCTGCAGAGCAGAACATTGGTAAAATCGCCAACCACGTCGCTGTAGTTGTTCCCCGCGCACTGCCTGTCTGTGATGGTTATAGTCAGCGTGAAGTCTGGCTCGTGACTAAACGCCCTCAGAACTTCATAGAACGCTCCCAAAAGATAAGCTGTTGGCGTGACGCCAAGTCTCTTGGCTGAGCATTTCAGATTGTTCCACTTTTCTGGATTAAGATCCAAAGTTTGCCGTTCGAATGGTGCGTCTAGAGTTTGAGACGACTTAAGAGAAGCTCTGGGAAGCTGTGGAGGTCCAGGCATGCTTTCCACCTTGCTCATCCAATAATGATGAGATGATGGCAGTTCAATGGTCTTGATCTTAGCCCTGCAGTATTCCATGAAGGTCGAACTGTTCTGATATTTCTGAACGATGTTGACGCTGTTTCCACACTCTATGTTGTTGTACGCTATGGCAACATCGCGAATGATTTGGAAGCAGCTGCTGGCATCAAGAAAGATCATATCCAGAAGAACGTGGAGCCTAGTGGAACCGTCTGGAAGGACTGTAGCTTCCAACTTCCAAAAACAATTAGGATTTCGTCGAAATGCCGTCATGCATTCCTGCCTGCGATCTCCAAGATCCACATTTTTAGCAATCGGAATATTCCACAATTCACGTTTCTCATCCATGGGCTGAACCTGCTGAAGCTGATCGCCTACTATTTGAGCTCTTAGCATGGGATGGGCTGTGGCCACGCAAGCAATGGCTCTCTCAAGAGTGGTAATGTTTAGCCTGTCGAAGTCCAGTTCAGTGTACACCTGACAGGGACAAAAGCGATTGGATTCGTAGCGTCCTATGTAGTAGGACTCCTGCATCTCCATCAACCGGAATGCCGTCGACTCGTCCGGAATGGATTCAAACGTAGGAGACTGGCATTCTTCCAGGGGATTGGTGAAGCTCGGGGTCCCAATGCAAGCACCCATGAGGAGTGGAAGTAGAGAACGGACGGTGGAAGTGTAGAGCTCCAGGAGAGATGGAGCTGGACTCAGGAGTCCATGGAGGCGGGATATCTGTAGGGAATCCACTCCCAGGTCTACGAGCTTCTTGTTTAGGTTCTTTTGCAGTTCCGATTGAGAGATTTGAAGGATTCCGGAAAGAGTTTCCAGACCGTATTCGTCGACAGACAAGGACCGTGACGTCATCTGTTAACAATATGGCAGCCGTAAATGTGACCGTTAGCATATGATAGTGATAAGAGATCGATTGATTGAAAACTTAAATTCCGTTTTAATTGTGAAATATATTACAATAGCGTTTCGGTTCTTAAAATAATTATTTCAAATTCAGGATCAAGTGCAAAATTCATTGAAATTTCTATTTTGCAGTGCGAATACATTAAAGTAATTAGATCATTGTAATTAGATTAGACAATACGCTAAAATACGCTAAAATTCGCTTCAATCTGCTACAATATGCTATAACGTCCAACAATAAGCAATAGTACGTTATACTGTGCTACAATGTTCTACAATGTGCTACAATAAGCAACAGCCCCTTATAATGTGCTGCAATGTTCTACAATGTGCTACAATAAACAACAGCCCCTTATAATGTGCTGCAATGTGCTACAATGTGCTACAATAAGCAACAGCCCCTTATAATGTGCTGCAATGTTCTACAATGTGCTACAATAAGCAACAGCCCCTTATAATGTGCTACAATAAGCAACAGCCCCTTATAATGTTCTACAATGTGCTACAATAAGCAACAGCCCCCTATAATGTGCTGCCATGTGCTACAATGACCTTCAATGTTCTAGAATAAGCTACAGTACGTTATAATGTGCTACAATGTACTACGATAAGCTACAATACGTTATAGTATGCTATAATGTGCTACGAAAAGCTATAGTATGCTATAATCTGCTACTGTGTGTAATACTTTACGATATGATGCGCTTCACCGAGCCATCAAGTAAAGTATGTAAAGTAGTCTCGAAGACCGAGTTCGCCCATGACACTGCTATATAAGGTTTCGTTGTTAATAATAATAATAATAATAATAATAATAATCACGTGCTGTAGAGTGCTACCATATGCTACGTGTTACAATCTATTAATGTGACACTATGTGTTAAAACTAATGCTATTATGTGCTATGTTCTACAACTTGCTACATTGTGCTAGGCTATAGCTTTCCGCATCATACGGGCTTACCTTAATAATTTTATATTTTATTGTGTAAGTTGAAAATTAGTTGAAGTTTGAGTTTAAATTCGGCACTCGACCATTCACTTAAGTAGGGCTACTATCGAGATATGGAAGTTATATTTAGCTAGGCTTCTTTATTTAATATTTAACTTCTAACAAGACATATGTCTTACGGTCTTACCCTTAGAAAAGGCAGATTTCCTGAAGCAAGCATGTTGTCGACTGAAGTTGATTTGAAGGTGTGATACCTTGGTTGTGGAGGCAATGTCTCGGTCAGGCTTAGAAATGGAACGTCACCTCGACAACTCTAACACTCCCTGCAAATATTTACAATTTCAATTCTGTAGATTTACAATTTCAGTTCTCTAGATTTCGTTAAGTGATCTACAGTCAAAATGCAGAGACTGGCTTTACCGAAAGGTATTAAATAAGGTAATAATAGGTTAAACTTAGAAATTATTTATTTATTCTACTTTATTTTAATTTATTCTGATATTTCTACCATTTTCTGTACACATCTTGTCATAAAGTTCTAGAACAGAACGTTGTTTATTTCGGGTAAAGCCATAGAAATTCTGTATTAATATCCAATGACTTTACCCGAAACAACGTTATGTTTTATATTTTTTAGAAAAGATGTGTACCGATAATGGTGCAAAGATTAGATAAAATCTGTACTAGTTCAGCGCAAATACTTAATAAAACTCAGCCAATATGATAAAATAAGTCTAAAGCATTATAATAACGACGAGAGGATTAATGATGCTATTAGCAAAACCAAGTTCATAATGGTAAAATAACGGTCAAATCGTAAAACTTTATTTAATCCATACAAAACTTTGCAACACAACACTAGTTGTAAGAGCATTGCATTAAAATATTGCTCGTAATTGTATATAACTATAAGCTTAAATCTAGTCGAATATAACGTTAAATAATTTGAAAATATGTTTCTCTAAAATATCCGAATTAACAGCCCGGAGTGGCTTGTAGGATGTTCTTAGAAACTATGACGTCATTTTAATCTCTATGCAGCGTAACTAACTGCAAAAAAATTATGAACAAACAAAATTATTATAATAACAACAATTAGAGTGCTACAGTATCAATGACAACATCGAGCAATATTAAGTAAAAATCAAGCCGGCGAGCAAGAAGAAGGTCTAAAACGGTACAAATTCCAAAATCCAGAAAATCAGTCCAAAGTAAATTAAAATATTTAAAATTACGAAGAAAATAAGAAATAAATAAAGACAAAATAGTTATTTTGTTATTTGTATAGTAGTACATCAGTTATATTACAGCGTCAATTAGCTTACAGCCATCTCTTCTCACATAGGCCTATTACACTGCCTATTGGTAGGCGTGACATAGAACTCCTCCATATATTTCAATCCTCTGCCTTCCTCTTCATTTCAACATATGAAGTAGGCCTAGTTAACAAAGCATCCAATATCCATAGTCTCGGTCTTTTTCTAAACTTTTTCCCTTCCGTTCTTCCTCAATCACTTCTTTCAGCAAACCATTCATCTATCAGTTGTTTATTAATGTCAACCCTATTCATCGCTACCTCGTTCGTAATTTAGTCAATCCATTTGATCATCTCCATTCTTATCCAAATCCACATTTCCAATGCTTCTAGTTGTCTAATGTCTTCTTTCTTAACGTCCATGTTTCAAAACCGTACATTAGCGTGGTCTATACTGAAGTCCTGATAATCCTTATTTTCGTGGCTTTCTTTCAATTTTTTGTTAGCAGCTTATATAGTAATAATAATAATAATAATAAAGGTTCAACGTCCGTTTCCTCATCCAGGGATGATGTCAGGGACGTCCCCAACAGCACATATCACTACAGATCAATTCACCCAGACCAATCTGCGAAAGAAATGTGCTGAGGAGAAGCAAGGTCCTAAACGAAAGCCAGTCGGGTGATCAAAAAATGGTCAGGGTAGATTGATTATGTCTATGGTGGGAAAAGGTAAGTTTTAAGCTTGATAGAGAATGTTGAAAGAGAAAAACAAGAGCGAAGATTAGCAGGTAAAGAGTTCCAGATTGTGGGTGCTGCGTAAGAAAATGAACGTCTGCCCAATGACGTGAGAATATTTGGAACTGAGAGAAGACTGGCATCGATGGAGCGAAGTGTACGTGAGGGGCGATAGGGAAGAAGAATTTCAGATAAGTAAGAAGGCTTGCCAAATCGCAGAGTTTTGAAAGTTAATAGAGCTATTTTATATTTTATGCGTTGATTAACAGGGAGCCAGTGAAGACTGCATAGAAGAGAAAGAGAGCGAAATTGAAGTCGAGAGGACTTACAAACAACACGTGCAAGAGAATTTTGGACGTGCTGCAAAAGATTGAGAGAAGAAGTAGGCAACCCATGTAATAATGAATTACAGTAGTCGAGCTTTGAATGAACTATAGAATTAGCAAGGATAGTGGCTGAATTTCTAGTAGGGGATGGACGTATTTGCCTAATCTGACGAATCTGAAAGAAAGGAGCGCGACAAACAGAAGAGATATGGGATTTAAAGTCAAGGTTTTCATCAAATATGACTCCAAGGTTTTTGGCAGATCGAGAAGGTGAAAGAGCAAGATTCTGAAAATTAACAGAATTATTGGTAATTTTACTTCTTTGCAAAGGAGTGCCAATTAAAAGGTATTCAGTTTTGAAAGGCTAACAGCAAGACGGTTAGCACAAAACCAGGAATAAACCTTGTCAAGAGTGGATGAGAGATGAGCCAGTTTTTGATCAGAATCATGATTAGCAAAGGAAATATATAGTTGTGTGTCGTCTGCATAAAAATGAAAATTTATGGAGGACTGAGCAAGCAGGTAATTTAACCGTTAGGCATATACCTAATATATATTACTATACGCTAGGCATATAATTTGTCTTATAATTAGGCATATAATTAGGCTTCTAATTAGGCATATAAGTTAATAAGAGTAATTTAACCGTTAGGCCTACAACTGCACCGGATATAAAATTATCCAGCACACTGCGCTTGCATGTACCTTCGTCGTCACTGGACTGATTTTCTGAATTTTTAATTTTGCACCGCTTCTGGAACTTCTTTTGCACGTTGGCTTGGATTTGGATCACTATAGATGTTGTCATGAACGACAGTGTCATCCTAATTGTTGCTATTTTTGTTGTTGTTGTTGTTGTTGGAAAGCATTAATGTGTTTTAAACAGATTTATATTTTAATTCCTCCAGTTCCATGCATTAATTAGGCCCTATACCGCAAGTACTTGAATTACTTTGTTTTCTTACTTAGTTGCTGTTTTTGTATTTCACGCTATTTCCTCCTTCTCTCCATGAACATTAATTTCCGTGACTTTTTATGGAGCAAATGAGCTAACGCGGATTTAAGAATAACCGTCCAATATCCTTAGTTTCATACTCAAACCTGCCAAACCGTCTTCTAAATTAGTCGCCCATCCATGTACTATCCGAACCCGATGATGCTTAACTTCATATATGCCGCACGCACTTTATTGATATAGTGAATACTCTATACCCACCCCCAAATTCTAGATTTTTCTTTATAAATTTCTAATTTATATATCTCTTCTAAATAAATTTATCAACTAGACTAGTTAATCCCAATATTTCTATATCTTAGAGTTTCGAAAAGCCAAATGAATACAAATGAACTTCTGTCATTAACGTTAAAAGTAAAAGCAATAGTAGAGAATTAGGACAACTAACCTTCTATTGCAGGCGGATTCGACGTCTGTATCAGAATAAACGAATTAAATATTTTACAAAATTACAGTTACGGCGAAACTTAGCTGTCAAATCTGTATAGGCTTTAAAATATCACGAAACTTACGACAACTAAACGTAGCATTAAAATTGATAATCTTAAACTGAAGATTTTTATCTCTTGAATCTTTCGTAAAGCACTGTAATTAGGTTACTGGTTAGTTACTAGTGACATCAGAGATGTTGGGTGTTTTATACCCAGACTGAGCGGATAGAGGGGGGGGGGGCTAGGAAGGTTGGAAAGAGGGTGATGTCGTGTTGATAGAGCAAGAGGGCCGATGGGCTATTTATTGATTTGTCATCGAGTCAGTGCCAAAGTTTTCACCGGAACGCATCCTGGTTAGATTTGTGACAAACCAGAGGGCGCATCGTTCCGGGCTTCCCGTCAGAAACCTGGCGGTCTAAATATTGGTTGCTACCTGGGCTTCCTGTAAGAAATCACCCCACGCCACTGACTTATAACCAGGGATTCCCTTCAGAAATAAGGCGGTTTATTGGCGGCAGAATTTCTCGTAATGGAACAGATAGACTCTGACCTTGCTACAGACACTTTTCAAGATTGCTCTTTTAAATCATAACATACAGACGTATTGCAGGCGACCCGTCTTGTTCTCAGTTCATCAGTTGGAGATAAACAAATCTTTACCTTCACCTTAATTTATGCCTCTTGTTTTAGTTGATATATATACTCCTAATTAAGGACGATATATGAAGTTTTCATAATGTTTATCTCCACCATTCTATCATCCATCTTTATATGCTTGTCATATACTCTAGCATTGTTTCTCCGGATATGATAGATTGCGTAACTATCAATGTTAGGCTAATACAGGAGCAAGCATGTGAATACTCTTGTTTAAAGAGAGGTTGGGATAGAGTCTAAGTCACAATGTTTGTCTGGAGAGTCTAAAACTAATTTAGTAATCTCATCAATTGTAACTGAAGTTAAATTAGAAAGCTTATCTTTGGAATGAGTCTCTACTGGAGTATAAGGAGTAGAGTTAGGAGCTGGAGAGATAGATTTTCTAAGATTGCCTATCTTATCTGAAAAATAACTGAAAAATTGTTCAGGCAGTGACTCAACAGAATTGGAAGGAGAGATGGAGATACAGACGTAGGTAAAAGATCATTAGCAGTTTTTTCATAAAATCTTGGAGTTCACTCCCTTACTGACAAAAGAAGAGTAGTACTATTGCTTAACATTAGATATAGTAGCAAGAAAAATCTTTTGTTGCATATTAGAAGCAGTTTTCCTAAAGTTATAATTGATACGGCTTGATACTTTCCTTCAGCTCTAGAGAATGCAGCCTTAAAATTTTTCAGATCTGAGATTTCCCAAAGTTTGGATTTCTTAACCTTTTGTTAGTTATATACTGCTTTACTAACTCATCAAGATTTTGAGCAGAAGACTCAATCAAAGTATATTAAACTGGAGCAGAAGAACATAATTATAACAATTGAAACACGTTCAGCCACTTGTCATAAATTCCAAATTATACTACACAACTCAACTATGCTGACAGGGATTTAACGATGATTGTGAAGATAAACACAGAAGTGAGGTTCAAATCTATAAACTCAAGTCGCAAGGCTTCGAACAGCCCCTCAGACTTCATTCGGATGAATTAATCTGAAACAGTTCATCTCTATTAGGGACCGATTGAATGGTAAGGGCTTGTTTTAATTAATTACATCGTTGATTATGTTTGTTGTAAGCTTGTACTTTTAGTTCTCTTCTTCTACACTTTGTATGTATGCGACTTTACACTGATGTTGTTGTCGAAATAAACGTATATATCTCTCTCTAATATCTGGTAGAGCCTTTTCGCCTAATTTACGTCAGCTATCAAACAAGTCCATCTCCATTTGTGAGGTTACACTGACTCTATCAGCGGCAGACCTTGCATTGACTCATGATGTTCCTTGACATTAGTTCCTGCAGCTAGTTATCAAGTTACTGTGCTATTTATTAGTCGACCTTATTTCTTAGTCAACTTCTTCATTCGTGAGAACTTTTCAACTTCTCGCTGATACAAGTCGATGACTATTATACTGGAACAGAAGGACATAATTAGAAACATTGAAACAATTTAGCTATCGGCCTTAAATTCAATATTCTACTACGCAAATTAAATATAGTATTATTGTAGACTCAGAAATTTGATAGAATTCCCAGCATCTGACATCCAGGAATTCATTCTATCTCACCTAATAATGAGAAATGACAGCAGTCAGTGCGAGGTTGATTAAACTTGTTTATTGTGGCGTGACCGACACTTCTTTAATCGTGCATTGTGTCCGCAATAATAATAATAATAATAATAGTAACAAATAGATTGCAACAGTCATCAATGACAACATCGAGCACTACTAAGTCAAAATCAAGCCGGCTAGCAAAAAGAAGAGCACAATTGATTTAATAATACTTAGCATTATGAAGCACACAGCCCAGCAGATTAACTATTGAAATATTCGTCTCATAACGGTACGTCTATTATTTCTAACGGAAGCCTCAGACCCTTGCACGAAGAAGGTCATAAGAAATGATTCAAGAAATGGCTGTTTTAACGCGAAAATACACAAATGCCTCAAGAAATAGCTGCATTGGTTTGTGGATCGAAACTAGAGACACCGCGCCATTGGAATAACGCTAGTTATACAAACTTTAAACCTAGTTCTAAAAAAAGTTTTGAATGGAGCTTTATTGCTTGTAAGAAAGGTCACTTGTGGACAAGTGCAGGATATTATTTAAGCAAAGATGAATCAAGTACAGAGTGTAGACTCAAGAGTATCATAGAGCTAATCTACTCTGTGTTGTTTTGGACATGCGTCATATCCGATTATATCTAAGAACCTACGAAAACTTGCGTGAAACCAGTAAACCAGTTCAGAAAAAATTAAGATAGTATAATAATGAAGGCTATAAAATGTAAACTTCAAACGTAATACTAGAACGCATGGAATCTGTAAAACTGTGCGTATGTCATGCAATAAAACAATTGCGTATATTATATTTTGATTGAAACTTTTCTGAGAAAGCTGCCAATTATATAGATTAGTGGACATCGTAGGGCGATTGAGGAAGTAAGGTTCCGGGTTACAAATAGGCTATGGAGCGAGGTCCTGTTGATAACAGTTTATCTTATTCATCGACCAGTTGTTAGTTCTATGGTGGTCTGTGTTGTGACTAATATAGAACTGTAGTAGGCTCTAAAGGTTACTCCGGCCTCCTGTCTGTAATATAAGTCAGTCTAGACTTAGCCCGGATATTTGCGTGGTATTTCTCTCTCTCTCTCACTCTCTCACTCTATTTTTCTCTCTCTCTCTCTCTCTCCTCTCTCTCTCTCTTTCTCTCTCTCTCTCTCTCTTTCTCTCTGTACATATAAATGTATATTATGCTCATTGTATATATATATATATATATATATATATATATATATATATATATATATAAAAATTATTTATGCACATGCATATACTTGTATATATACATGTATGTATATATATATATATATATATATATATATAATTATATATATATATATATAATTATATATATATATATATATAAATTTATATATATATATCTTCATTTTCTCACTCTCACTCTCCTCTCTCTCTCTCTCTCTCTATTCTCTCTATCTCTCTCTCTCTCCCCCCCCCCCTCTCTCTCTCTAATCGTCTCTCTCTCTCTCTCTCTCTCTCTCTCTCTCTCTGTCTCTAATGTAAGCTTATAGTGCAAGCAGCACACAGTTTTTGACTAATAATGCATACATCCTAAAAACCTTCTGTTATGAAAAGTTTTTATGTCTAATACCTCTATATATATGACTAATTCCTAAATTCTGCTTACAAACTATAAGTTATAAGCAGAATTGCCTCACTCAAAAGTGATACGAGTTACGGGCGAGCCCAGGATTTGAGCCCCGAACATACTGATCCACAGTCGCATAACGACTCGAAAACTCAACAGGCTCAGTTGTAATAAATAAGTGAATATTTTTACCATTGATATTTTCTTGTTTTCCTGTTTTGGCTTAACGCAGTCTTTTTGTTTTGACTTTTATTATTCCTCAAATTGGGGTCAAACTGGGGGCACTTCGCCCCTTGGGCACCAGGGAATGTAGGGACACGAGAGTGGGGGGAGGAGGTAGGGAATTCTGGTGACGTATCCCTGATAGATTTCATTGGAATATCTTTAATAATGGTCAAGTTAGAGTTACAAATATGACAGGGGTCAAATAAAAATGTCTAGTATAGGAATTCTGGTATGTTACGTGCATCGTGGAATATTCTCTATTAAAACGCAAAAGAGCACGCCATATGCATGTATATTTTCTGCAAAATGGTTTTTCTAGTACATTCAATTCTTTTCAAAATGAGGCAAAATACGTGCTGATATGTTCTCAAATGTCAAAGTTATGGCACCTTTGGTGCTTTAACTCTACCATTAATAAAGGTATTCCTACGAAATCTATGCGTGTTTGGCAGAATTGGCTGCTGGTCAAGTTGCATAAATTTCTAGAACTTCAATCAACTCGTCACGACTTTATTGTAAATTTGTGTTATCGGTTATAAAATATAAGGTAGAAAGTGTAAGGGGTGTAGATACCTTATAGCGCTATTTCGAACAGGGCCGAGACTAGGGCATGAAATAAAGGGGGCTTTATTCAAGCCCTTGCTAGCTTATAAATGGATAAGGGATTAAAATTTTGAAGACTGAACACCGAAATTATGGGGAGCTAGTCCCCCTTCCCTCCCCTCTAGTATGGTTCTTAAATTTGACTCAATATCTCAAAGAGTCTACGAATTATTTTGCAGATCAATCTTTCTATTTCCCGAATGCGGTGCTGGACCGCTCATTTGGGAATTTATTATGTAATTTCTTGAAACTGTACTTATAAAAAAACTGAGAACAGAGCTTAGTTATTTACATATGGTTATATAATGCACTAAACGTTTAGAAAATTAGTCATTAGGCGGGATTAGTCAACTGCCAGCATAGTTATAGGCTTTTAAGATTTAACAACAATAAGAACATATGCACTTTGGGCATGTATAGGCCTTAACTCAAGGCTAAATCCTCCATTATTTTATATTTGAAGTTATTTCAATCCAGTAACAAGCATAAATAATAGTGATTTCGAAAGTACTTGTAGGCCTACATATAGATTATAATACGCTTTAAAACGACGATTTTTACGATGATATCGGGCACTGGCTGGAGTCAGTGTGGCGAAGTTGGTAAGATGCTCGACCGCGGATCAGTATGTGGGGGGTTCAAATCCTGAGCTCTCCCGTCACTTTCGAGTGAGTAAACTGATTTATTTTACTAGTTAGTAGCCCCGGGGCAACTAAGAATTGCTTTTTAAGGAATTCTAATTTAAGGAATAAGAGGGAATTCTAGCAGTGGCTAGAAGTGACAACTGCTAGAATTCCCAGAGGGAATTCTAGCAGTGGCTTAAATTAGTGGCTTAAAAAAAGTGGCTTAAAAGCAGTGAAATTCCAAATGGGAATTTCCATTACCAACTCATTTTATTGCCGATGCTAAAATGGTGCAGTGTATTAAACTGCCATTTTAAATGATCGATGCATTAGGGCTCTGACCACCCCCCCTCCAACTTCACTTGTGGAGAATTATGTTAATGGGGCAGACCTACTGCTTGAAGCACATTTCAACAATTATCTCTCTGTGAATTCTTAAAGCATAAAATGGGAATGTAAACTTTCTGTTTTCAGAGTGCAATTATACGACTTTTTCGAAAGTGATGAATCAATGAGTGTTTCAAACTGCACCAGTAAAATTGTTGGGAAATTATATACATGTATATAATTTCAGTATACAGTGTACTGTGCGCAGTTCTGTATCTGAGTAATACAGTGGAAACTGTCGAACGGCTCGTGATTTGGAAGAGCTTGTGCAAGAGCCACCAATTTTTTACCTTAACCGTAATTCCTAACCCTAACCCTAACCGTTAACCCTTTAACGCCCAAATTGGGTTTTACAAGATATAAAAAATCGATCAGCCACAAATAGATACAAAATACAGTGACTAAGATAATACTATAAAAAAAGTTTAACAAATTTCACATGTTACCCACAGTCCGGAAACTAGATTGTGTAGGCCTATATAATCAATATCTAATTTTACTGTAGTAATTTCATTACAACTTACGATGTGTTTGCGTGTCTGTGTGTTTGCGTGTTTATGCATTTGCGTGTTTTTAATGTAACTTATTGTAAATACACATATCAGCTGTAGGGCCTATGTGAAATGATTATTGATGTAGATAGACACTATTTTTAAAGCTAGCATATCTTGGGGTGCTATACGCTGAAGTACTAATATTAGCTAGCATATCTTGGGGTGCTATACGCTCAAGTACTAATATTAGCTAGCATATCTTGGGGTGCTATACGCTCAAGTACTAATATTGGCTAGCACATCTTGGGGTGCTATACGCTCAAGTACTAATATTGGCTAGCATATCTTGGGGTGCTATACGCTCAAGTACTAATATTAGCTAGCATATCTTGGGTAGCTATACGCTCAAGTACTAATATTGGCTAGCACATCTTGGGGTGCTATACGCTCAAGTACTAATATTGGCTAGCATATCTTGGGGTGCTATACGCTCAAGTACTAATATTAGCTAGCATATCTTGGGGTGCTTTACGCTCAAGTACTAATATTAGCTAGCATATCTTTGGGTGCTATACGCTCAAGTACTAATATTAGCTAGCATATCTTGGGGTGCTATACGCTCAAGTACTAATATTGGCTAGCACATCTTGGGTAGATTCAAATCCTGTGTTCGCCCGTCGCTGACATCGCTTCCGAGTGAGGAAACTGAAGTTAATCTTAGCTTTACCAGCTTTTACATAACTAAACTTTATATTTATCTAGAAAGCCAAACCAAGTAAAAATGAAAAGAGGAAGACCTAGGAGCACCTGATTGAACACTATCAACAGAGATTTGAGAACATAGAACATTTAATGGAAAGAGGCTGTGAGGATTGCTGATGAGAGACACGAATGGAGCAATGTTGTCGCCGTATGTTCTGCTCAGAACGCAAGGAACTGATGATGATGATGATGATTATGAGGAGGGTTGTCGCCGTATGTTCTGTTCAGAATGCAAGGAACTGACGACAGAAACTCTGCATAATAAGAACGCCCTCTGGTACAATAAGATCCACACCCCGCACACTAAGTTCCTGTTCTATGTAACACACTTCCTGGTCACACCCGCAGAGAAGAGATAGCAACAATACTGTGGAGAATACTAATCTTACCAATAATAATCTTGAATTCACCATTTCTTGATAGAAAGCACGCACAGATACAATTACAGTTCAACACGTGACACAACAGCATACATATAAAAATGTCTATAAAAGTCAAAGTCTAAAAAAACACACATTATAGTGAAATGATCAACTGTGTTGATATCTATCACTTTTTAATAAAACATATTTAAACCGTTAGGCAATTTATTCCATTTTCTGTGTAACCTGTCCAGTGAATGTCCGAAATTTTTCTCTCAGATAAGCGCGGCTCGGATTCGAACCCACGAGGCTTCAATTAAAACTTCATGAAGTTACCCCTACGCTATTAAGACATTCTAAAGTCTATACTAATGATTTAACCAGATCTATAAAATAGAGAAATCAAACGACAATAATATATCTACTTCTTTATTCAAAATTTGACAGTAAGAAAAGCAACAGTAAACAAATCAAACAGCATAAACATAAAAAGTAGGATCGAAAATAAACCACCACCAATTACACAGTTAGAGTTACAGTTAGCCTAATTGGATCAAAATATTCACTAATAATAATGACAGAAAAATTATAAACCATCAAATAAACTAAATTTAAACTAAAGATAGTCTCTTATCCTAGGATTAAATATTACTAATCCTATTAGGGTGTTTCAAATTTAGGATAGTATGTCTTAATAGCGTAGGGGTAACGTCATGAAGTTCTAAATGACAGATCCTGAGGTGAATTGAACTCTCGTGGGTTCGAATCCCAGCCGCGCTGATCTGAGAGTAAAATCTCGGATATTCACTGGACTGGTTACACGGAAAATGGAATAAATTGCCTAACGGTTTAAACATGTGGTATTAAAAAGTGATAGATATCAACGTAGTTGTTCATTTCACTATAATGCGTGTTTACTTGAGGGCTAAATGCCTTCAAAATAAATTTATATCTTCTTTTATCAATCGACTCATAATTTTGAATTGCACTATATAACAGAAGAGACGAATTTATATAATAGTAGATACTATACAATCTCTCTCTCTCTCTCTCTCTCTCTCTCTCTCTCTCTTTAGTGCAATACTTACTGGCAGGTCCATAACGCCTCCAATCTTCATACAATACAATAGGGGAATGGAATTACTATTGAGAGACGAGATTATATGGAAGACCTATGATCTCCATCCATAGGCCTACTATTTAGTTACTTCATTAATAATAAACTTCATGAAGAATACAAGATGAACAATTATCTCAATCTACATGTCCCACTTCAAATTTTTACTATTAATAAAATTTTTGTTTTCAAAAATTTATTATTATTGTCATTTATAAATATTATATATTTGCATTACTTTCAGTATAACTTCAGTATTATTATTATTATTATTATTATTATTTTATTGCCCTGGGCTGTACAGGGCCCTGGGCT
Organism: Enchytraeus crypticus; assembly: GCA_905160935.1. Classification (NCBI taxonomy): domain Eukaryota; kingdom Metazoa; phylum Annelida; class Clitellata; order Enchytraeida; family Enchytraeidae; genus Enchytraeus; species Enchytraeus crypticus. Next base: position 30,447 of record CAJHZI010000581.1, read on the forward strand.
AAACAATAAGTGAAAAGAAAGTCTTTATTTAATTAAAAGAAAGATGAAAAGAAATATTTAAAATAAATCACAGCCCGGCTAATCGAGGTCATCTATCTGCTTAAATAAGAATTGCCGGCGCCGATTGCATTGAATTATTGCAAAGTCGTATAAAGTCTTTGCCCAGGAAAAGAGATCACTCGTATATCGCCTTGTTATTTTTATATAAAGATTTTATTCTATTATTACTAAGAAGACTCGATCAAGGTCGTCTCTCGAGAGCTGGTGTGGACGTCTCTGAACAACTGACACTCGGCGATGAACGCCAGATTGATCTTAGTCTTCCTCCGTAAGAAGTGAACTGATCATGACATATCTAGTATTAGTTTCTGTTAAACGCCAGTGTAAAAGTCTGTGATAATTAAGCTAAAATGAAGATCTAACAAATATGCTAGATTTAGACGAATTAGTGCTCAAGATTGATGTCGAAATTGAGAACATTTGCACAGTATGCCGCAGCATGGAGGCGTTATATGCCATGGACCTGCCAGCAGGCAGTATACTAACAGAGAGAGAGAGAGATAGAGAGAGAGAGAGAGCTTCAACATCATCATCAACAACAAATAATCATGGCCTCAATTGATAAGTGCTCAATTGATTAATGTTTATTCCGTTTGCCTAGTTATTTTCAATTTGTATGACTAAGGGGTGGTCAACTACATAGGTTGCTTGTGACCTCTTAGAAGGCCTTGTTTATGTATATCACTGTATATTTTTGAGTGCTCACTGAATTTAAAAGTTAAATGCAAAGCATGTAATTTTACAAATTACTGGTTAGGGTTAGACCTACAACAGTATAGTATCGTAGGCCTACAAGTGCCTTATATATCTTAAATTATCTAGTTCAGCATCTAATACGCCATGTAATCAAAATGTCAACTTATGTTTAATTTCATTTCATTATTTCAAATCAGTTTATCCTGCTCAAGTATGTTCTCATTCTTTGTTTCCAGGAGCAGTTCGCCATCAGTCTTCGGGATCTACGACTAGTCACTTTTTAGCAGAAGGTTACACCAACTTATGGCGTACATTTGCTCGTTTATTGAACTATTAGTCTTAGACTTTAGTAAGGCTTTTGATCATATTAATCAGACTAGATACTCAGCTCTTATCGAAAAGTATGCTGATCTTGAATTGCCTACTTGCATTCATGATGTCGGTGAAAAAACTGGCAGGCCAGTTTTTTCACCGACCGGCAACATTTTATTAAATTTTATGGAGCAGTCTCTACTTTTTCAAATATATCGCTTTCAAAGGTTCAGATATTAATCCAGCTTCTTTCCCTGTAACTGCATCTGATCTATGACCAGTCCTTCCTCAAAATTAGGTGATGACATCTTCTGATGACACCTATATTATTTATTTATTAGTTCTTCTAAGTTTCTAGACCTTACTATACAAAGCTAAAAATCATCAGTAGAATCCAAAGGCCACCCAGTGTGATATTTGAATTTATTATTTTTATTTATTAATTAATTAAAGCCTAACTGAAATTTATTCGTATATTATGAGTCCGATTAAACATCAATTTGATTCTTAAATAAGTCTAAATTATTTTTCGTAATATTTATATGAAATAATATCTAAGCGGTAAGCCTACAGAAGTATCAATAAGGATAATGTCAGTTCTCTGGCAGACCTATTAAATAGCCTAACTTATGATAACTTTATCAATATGACGTTAGCATTCATCTGTTCGGTCTATCGTTTTTTGTTTTATCATTTTATCATTCTTCTGATTTCTCTATCATTGTTAATATTTTATCTATATCATTCTTCACTTTATCACTCTTTTATTCACTCAATCATACCTCTGGTCATTCTACTTTATCATAGTTCTCCTGACTCTCTCATGCGTCACTTTGTCACATTTCTGTTTAGGCCTACTTTACAATACTTCTGTTCACATTATCATTATTCACTTTAACAGTTTATGTCTCTCCTATTAAAAAAATTATCATTCTTCTACTTATCGCTATATCATTCTTCAATTTATCATTCTACCATTCTTCAATTTATCACTTTATCATTCTCTATTTATCGCTTTATCATTCTTCAATTTATCATTCTGGAATTTATCGCTGTATCATTCTTCTACTTATCACTTTATCATTCTTCAATTTATCACTTAATCATTCTTCAATTTGCCATCTTAATACTCTTTAATCTATCGCTTTTTCATTCTTCAATTTATCGCATATCATTCATCTATTTATCGCTTTATCATTCTTCAATTTATCATTCCTCAATTTATCGTTCATCATTCTTCAATTTATCTCTTTCTTATTCTATTTCGTTAACAGATATTTGCTAGATTGAAAAGTGAATCGCTGTTGGGATCAACATCAGACAGGAGAAATTCCATAGATCTTGAACTATTACCTATCTGCTCACTTTCACCAAAACAACCTAAAGCAGGGTTTCTCAAGCTACCTCTTGCTCTACAGTAATCCGATGGATTCGACCATGTTAAAGAAGCATCATAAGTGCCTGAAGTTCGAGAACCCAGCGGGTGCACTGAACACGAATCAGACTTTTCCAGATTAGCCATTTCCGGGATGGGTTCAAAACGCCATTCCCTACCAGTCTTAGAATGTCCTCCAATTATATAATTTCTCGATGCCAGGGGACGAAGCGGCTTCGCAGCAGAGATGTGGGAATTAAATCTCACGGCGTCAGAGTAACCTCCACGTCCTTTATGTTGGAAAGGGTATTTCAGTCCTTCCACTGGACCTCCAGGACTTCCCTCAGTGATCCATACTCCTCCTCCACGCTGATCCGGTTCCATTTCTTCATTATTCTGTCGACTCTGCGTCCAGTAGGACCGCGAAGACCCGGATATCATCGAACGACCTCGAAGTGGATATAGATTGCTAGGATATCTCATTGGCTCTTGAAATGTCTGGGAATCTGAGGAATGTAGGGTATCGCTGTTTGATGGACCTCTCTCAGTCAATTCAGTAGCGCTGTTGGGAAATGTTTTAAAACCTAATAATCGATTAATTCTTGAACTATGTTGAGTGATGGGTTGTGGCTGTTTCTGATGTTGCTGTTTATGGTATTGTTGTTGTTGATGTTGTTGTTGATGATGCTGTTGCTGTGGTTGTTGTTGATGCTGTTGTTGTTGCTGATGCTGTTGTTGTGGCTGTAGATGTTGTTGTTGTTGATGCTGTTGTGGTTGTTGTTGTTGATGCTGTGGTTGTGGTTGTTGTTGTTGTTGATGTCGTGGTTGTGGTTGATGATGTTGTTGTTGCCGAAGCTGTGGTTGTTGTTGTTGCTGTGGCTGTGGTCGTTGTTGTTGCTGAGGCTGTGGTTGTTGGTGCTGCTGATGATAATGTTGCTGCTGTTGCTGAAGCTGCTGTTGTTGATGTTGCTCTTGTTGTTGAAGTTGTTGCTGTAGATTTGTCACACTGTTGTTCGACATTTGTGGATCAGCAAGGTCATCAGTGTAATGTAAACGAGGCATCCAAGGGTCGTGAAGTAAATGTGGAGAGTCTTCGTCGGGAAAGGTGAAAGCCACATTCGAAGCTGACGGCAGAATCCTGCCAGGCATGTAGATCGACGGCGTCCACTCACGTGGACTACGTTTCCATCCGTACATCTCCGATGAATGCGAAAACACGGATCGTTCGATATTTTCGTGAACGTCAGAGATCTCAAAGGGTTCATTGTCAATTCTCTTTTGAAATTTATTCGCTCGTTCTTCATCATTGCCTTGGTTCGCCTCAGTAAAACCACAGGAGGAGTCCCAGGAACGGCTCTTTACATTCCTCAAGCCTGCTTCAGACACTGAAGATCCTAATACATCATACGGCGCATAAGTATGAGGACTTAAAAAAATCTCATTCGTATACATACCAAATAATGGAAACTTTGAGCGAGATTTGCCACTATCGTATATACTAGATGTGGAGCAGTGTCGTCGCTTATTATCACTAGAGACCGACTGCGAAGTCTCGGAGTTAGTTGGGTAGATCGTATTACTCGAATCTAAGTATGATTTCATTCGTTTAAAATTCACATTAGGGCAAGGAGGCAACTCTATATCCGAGAGCTGAACCGAAAATTCCGGTTTACTAACATTCGTAGAATTGTCCGGCACATCACCAACAAATCTAAAATTATCATCGGGCTTTGATTCAGCGGCAGGTAATAAATACGGTAAATAAAAGGAATTATGACCTGCCTCGTTATCAGCTAAATGGAATTTTAAAAATTGTTCAGAACCATCTGAATTTTCCACTTTATCGAATGTCGCCTTGGGTTCAGTACCGGACCGAGATATCAGCTCATCTCTCGCTGGATGTTTATCTTTAGTGACCGAAGCGACTGCAAATTTATCCTCATTCTTCTTTTCTTCTAAACAATCAAACCTCACAACCTTATTATTCTCTTTTTTGACTGACTCGGGCGGGATATCTGGATAATCATTTCCGATATTTGACTCATTCTGGTACAGACTCCGACCAAAACTTTGCACTTGACTCGAGTAACTGGGTAGAAATGACATACTCTCTATCACATTATAATTGGCCAGGTATGGATTAAATTCTTTTTTATGGCTTTCTGTAAAAGATATGGAATTGCATTCGCTTGGCGGCTGTGAAAGAGAAAACTTAATCCGATCATTGTCATCGACTGTCAGAGTTCTCTCATCGCTCTTCTTCACAATGCTCTCCAGGCTACTGTCGTTACGATCCCACTCGCTCGTCGTCTGCTCCACCACATCAGCAGATCCTATTCTTAATCCAGCCTCCAGGTCGGTGGCCAAATGGAGATAGCCACTAAGCGACGATGAGTCTAGAGATATTTCTAAATCTTCAGACAACTTCCCCGACGTGGGAAAATCCGAATCCGAACAGATATCACTGAACTCGTCCTGTGGATCAATGGATGCGAATCCTAGGGTCGACAGGTTAGCCTGGAAAGTGCTGGTCGAGGGTACAGGAGATGTGCACATACTCGAAACCTGTCCTGATCCACTGCCTCGCAGATATGCCTGACTGGAAGGCAGGGAATCAGAAGAAGAGGCGGGACAGCTTACGCTTCTGCACAAGTTGACCTGAGATAATCTTCTATTCTTCTCAACAACGTTATAATCTTGCCCAACGTCGCCTGTTCTGCTCAATTCATCATATATATCTCGACCAGCCGCATCGTCATCTATATCACTAAAGTAGCGGCTTGAGCTAGCACCATACGACCTTAGCTCTGCAGAGTCAAAGATGGCATCGTTTGAGTCTGACTCGCTTCCACTCTCGATAGAAATCAAATTCCTGTCGGCTTCCTCGAAGATGCTTCTGCTAACTGGAGTGCTGAATCCCATCTCTTCCTCGAGGCTATCCGGATTGGAACAAGTCTTCTTATGTTCTAGAAGTTTTTCCCTCAAACTCTGCCGCTGCTTTTTCAAAATCGTCTTATCGTAATTCAGTTTCGTATTTTTACTGAGTTCTTCGTGATATTTCTACAATTAAACAAATAATATTACACAAATCAGATAAAGTTTGGTAAAGAGAGAGAGAATGAAATAAATCAGATAGCTACTACAGTTGAGATCAACAATTCTAATGAGATTTATGGGCAGCTGTGATTTTTAGTAAGCGTTTGATAATGTAAATAAAAGAATTTGTTATTAACATACGATAATCTATATACGTTTAACGTTTTCCCTTTTCTTCTGTGATTTTAAGCAAAGCAATGGTATTTTCTCATGAAGACTACAAGTTCTGGCTAGTATCTGTGTTAGTATGTTCATAAAACCAGCAATGAGAGTCAACGAAATAGTAAGATAACATATCTGAATATGCATCTTTCCAACAGTTTGTCTGTTTCTGCATACTATGTGACTATACAGTTAATATTCACAACCAAACTAAATCCCATAGTCATGTAACCAAGAAGAATTAAATCTAGATGTCTGTTATCTATCAATGACTCTGAATATTATTCAATCAATGTTTTTTTCAAACCTTTGACACTCATTTCAGCATAAATAAGAATCTCACCGATAATTCTTCGGGTAGACCAGCTTCAGAATGTGTAAAAATAATAGCAATAACTTGCTTTAATATAGTGAAATGATCTACTATGTTGGTTTCTATAACTTTTAATATCGCATGTTTAAACCGCTAGGCAATTAAATTATTATATTGTAATTTTTTTTAGTTAATGAGTATATTTTATTATTATTTATTTAATTATGCATTGTCTTTATTTTATTTTAAAAGTAATTTTAGTGTACTAGGCGACCAGTATGGGTCACTGAATTTTACTGCACACATTTACTTACCTGTTTTTCAAAGTTGCCGCTCTCGTTTTCGCTCTTTCTCTCTCTCTCTCTCTCTCTCTCTCTCTCTCGCTTACTATTCGCTTTACACTCTCCATATTCTGCAAGTTCGATTGTTCGAATGATACATAAATTAAAATCGACTACAGTTAATTGATTGGTTGGCCCATATCGACATACCTGTTTTATACTCACTGCCCACTCTCGCTGCTTCCTGCGTGATTTTGTCGCCGCGCGTCGATTGATTTCACGTCGTCGTTCAAGTAACACGTCATCACTCATGTCATATGACATCATCACTCATGTCCTATGACGTCATAGAGCATAGCCGCACCAATCGTCCAAGATAAGCAGTAATTATCAGAGAATTAGCTGTAGATTTGCAGTTTGGACAGAGAACGAGGTATTTCCCTGGGCTCTGCCTTTTGGATTTAGTACAATATTGTTTGTTGTGATCGAGACAAAGCAAATGGAAAATGCAATTCATCAGAAAAATGAAGTCAGATGTGTCTTTGATTGCTTCCGTATAGATACAGGCTCAACGAAATTCCGGTAGTTTTTGAAATTCTTTAATAGCTACAGTAATACTGATGCCTATCTATCGTTAATTTCATTCACTTTTTAAATTAAATGTTTCTTGACAGAGATTACAATCCCGTTTCGTAGGAACTGATGTAAATAAAGATGACGCAACAAAATCAACGAAAAAATTCTCCAAGCGATATTAAATTACAAATAGGCAACCGTAATAATCAGATTCGCAATCTAATAGTCCAACGGTTAATGTGTGGTTCCAGAAAATAGCCAATGAACGCAGACACAATATGGAATAGCCTGCCTCCACTATTCTTACATCAGAGAACCTGATTATATATTACTCTCAGAACGAAGACGTTTCCAATATTTCTTTAATCTAAAAACATCGTCGTTTTTGACAATATGGAGCATCCACAGATTAACTAAATCACTTTCAACAAAAAATCCACAGCAATTCTTTATTCAACCAATTTCCTGGAGGAGTTCAAGATGGCGGTGGTCTGGCAGGAGTACGGTGAATATAACCTCTGTCCCCGCATGTTCTACAGTGCACCTCACGAAACCCCGCAGCTCTGCAAAACTCTCACACCCTAAAATAGTATTTCACCAATTATATAACAATAAATCATCCAGGGAAAATTTACTTTATATTGTAGCATTTTATGGCAGGGTCAGACACAATCAGCTAGGAGTCCTTGTTAATAATAATAATAACAAGCATTACAGTGAAATTATCAACTGCGTTTATATCTATCACTTTTAATATCACATGTTAAATACGTTAGGCAATTTTGTCGATTTTCCGTATAACCAGTCCAGTGAATGTCCGTGATTTGACTCTCAGATCCGCGCGGTTGGGAATATGTTAATGTGTTAACACTTAACCTTTTCTATACTTAATACACCACGTATAATTATATCAAATAAAATTAAGTTAAAAGTATCTGCTACAGTATATACACAGTAAGAAAAATAGGATAGGCCTATGTTTATCCATGGCGAATAAAAGTTAATATTTCTAAGGAGAAATCCAGAATTGGTGCCGATATCTAGACATTGATATCAGGCCGTTATGTAGTCAGCATATGGTTTTAGTTGATAGCAATCAAAATTTTTGAACAATTTTACCCATCACTCAACCATTTTGTCAAAGAATGACTGTTCAAAGTTCATTTCCTCATTTTTTGAATATTTAACGCTCGCTTCCTCAACTCATCAAGCTTTTAATTAAAAGAGCCGGAGAGGAAGGAAGCTAAAAACTATTTATGTTAAAGTTTGTTTTCGAGTGTTTTTAAAGTTCACAGAGTATAATATTATGTGTGAATCCCCATTTATGGGCCTACATGTGCAAACATATTCCTAACTAAATATCTAGAATTAAGCTTTTCAATTGGTTTTAGAAAAATAATCCACGCCAAAGCATACGTTGCATCAGCAAAATTCCCATTTGATGAAAACTGAGCTACATGTGTTTCAGATACCGTTTACGTGCAAATCAGTATATACACGTACGTGTACATGCAAATTTAATAAACACAAGGAATTTAAAGCATTAGATACAATAATAAAGATACGAGAATTTTACCGCTTGCTCTCCATAAAGATTAATTTATTTCAAACGACTGAAGCATTAAGGAATTTTTAATGTAATATGATTATATTACCAAATTTAAGCTCAATATTTAATTTGTACAATAAACAACTAGATGTAAGACAGTGAATAAAATTAAAGTATTTCTATAATGTAGGCCTATAGATGACATAACATATAACTCTATTTCTACTATAATACGTGCATTATCTACATTGTTTCTATCCAATCTCTCAGAATGTCTGAAATGATGAAATTTCAAGAAATATTTGACAGATCAGGAGGAACATGGGTGATTGCGGGACTGAATAAATACCCGAAACCTAGCTCACTTAGTCGGCAGGTGGTTAAATTTCAAAGTTTTCTCTTCAAAATTAAAACATTTAAGTCTTAGACTTTTTCCCCTGTTGTAGGCTTGTAGCCTACAGTATATAGGCTAATTATATGAATTAGCTACATGTTTATGGCACTTAATTTTTCTTCAACTCTCACACATTGATTTGTATCAAATTATTACTTTTTGGCTAAAACCGCAACATAGTGTATATTACATGATTGACAAACAAAAAAGACAACAAAATAAGTAACAAATATGCATAACTATACTGTACAATTAATCAAATTTTCCTTGTGCATGTAAGGAATTATATATAAAATACTTAAGTTTAAGTACTGAGAAAATTGTACAAATTAAATAAACTTAAATAAAACTACTGTGAACTGCAACGATTGAATTTTCTAAAAGATAGTTTTTCATAACCTGACAAAATATTTACAGTAATGGTTTCTGAGAGGAAATGAAGTAAGGCGGTGAGTTTGCATTGATCATATTAGAAGTACAAAGCTCAAGTATGATACAGGTAAATACTAAATACTCCATCTCATTCAAACGCTAATTAATCTTTTTGAATTTGAAGACATAGATTTCAACGCGCCATAAACATTGCTGACAAATTATGAATAGACATTTTGATTGATGACATCCTGTAGAGTGTTGAACGTTAGAAAACACAGGGAAACTTTTGAGAGCCTAAAGCCATTTTGGCTGGAGCCGGTGACGTCTTCGGTAAGATACTCGACCGCGGGTCAATATGTGCAGGGTTCAAATCCTGGGCTCGCCCGTCACTGACATCGCTTTCGAGTGAGGAAACTGACGTTAAAATTAGCTTTAGCAGCTTTGCTATGCAAAGTGGTCGGCACTCGACAGTTTAGAGGGTATGCCGATGTCCCTTCATCAATCTTCTTCCGTGCACATATAGCTCCATAACATTTCATACATTATAACAGTAGCCTATAACAATTAATATAACATTATATAACATGCGAGAACTGTTTAATCAATTCCACACAGAGAGGATTTTTTCAAATATTGTTGATTTAATTGCTACTTTTAATTTATAGCAGTATACCAAATAATATAAATCTGACTGAGGAGCCTCATCGAATGACACAATATTTAAGGTTATAAGTCAGCGGGTTTTTTGTAAAAAAAAATATAGCTTTCTGAGGGAATGGCGCCCCTGCCCAATATATATGTATGTTAGTCGAAGCTGAGGAAGGCATAGTGGATCCATCTTTAATATGCAGAATCCCGCAAGAATGATGGTATCTAGATCTCTTAGTGCACTGCCTACTGGCAGGTTTATGGTATATAACGCTTCCACTCTTCTCTGTCTTCCGCTTTACTCTTCATGTCCACATACTCTTCATGTGGGTCTTTCAATCATCTAGCATACCTAATTTCGGCCTACCTCTGCCTCTGTTTCCTTCCATTCTACCTTCTATGACCTCTTTTAATAGACCTTCCCCCTTAGGATGTGTCATATCCAACTCTTGTTCCTATTTCTTAGTACATTTATCAACTGTATTTATCAAGTGTTGTAACTTTAGGCCTACTTAATTAATTAATTCTGTACTAACTTAATATAATCTGTGATAATTTTACCGAATGAATGCTGTACTAACTTTCACTTAATCTGTACTCAGTACTGACTTTATTAATCTATCCTGCGCTAACTTTATGCAATCTGTACTTAGTAAACCTACTAACTTTATTTAATCTATTCTACTTATTTCATTTAATCCACTTAAGTATAATAAGTACTACATGTATATTTTACTTAATTCACTCTGCGCTAATCTTAAGAAAGCCTAGCATTTTTTGTAGTGAAGAGATTTTCTTCGAATAGGTTAACAAGGGTGCGGTAAGCTAAAGTAAAATATTGTGTATTAGCGTGATTCATGTTGTAATGGACTACAGGTTGTCTACAGTGTGTTGTCACGAGTGTTGTCATGAACAATCCAGCAGCTTACGATTCCAAATCCAGAATAAATTTAATCAATCCCAGAGTTTTCTTTCCTAGTTTATTCTAGAGACAAAACTGATTTGACTCAGAAAGTACTGAAGTGATAAATAAAAAACAACAATTAGAGTGCTACAGTCATCAATAACAACATCGAGCACTATTGAGACAAAAATCAAGCCGGCGAGCAAAAAAGAAGGTCCAAAAACGGTGCCGAATTATCATGTTATATTTAACGATCATTTGCCAATGCTAAATTGCTAACTCCTTAAATCCATACAGTAAATAATTTTGTAACATTACACAATATTACCAGCAGTCCCAGATATTCATGACTAATGGGCAAATAGTCTATAAAACACATAGAAACTGCGCAGCACAAATTTCACAAAACAAAACTACGTTGTTCGTACCAGGAAAAAGCCCCCTCTTTCAAGACTAGTCGCTCTCGGCTCACAATTAATACCTAGCGACAAAAAACCTGACTTCATCTGGTATGACTTCATAAAATTAAACTAAAATCATGATAAGTCGATATTTTAGACTGTTCTCAGTGCACTGCACTGCCTACTGGCAGGTCCATGGTATATAACGCTTCCACTCTTCTCTGTCTTCAGTTTTCTCTTCATGTTCACATTTGAGTGGAACTTTAAATTTTCTAGCAATAAGCTACTCATTTTAGTTGTTATATAGGCCTACCGATATTCTTGGGAGATTCTGCTTATGACGTGATGGCCCCCATAGCCTTCCTAAGCTTGGACTAACAATTACTGGGCAGGGGCGTCATTCCCTGAGAAAACTATCCTGCTTACCCAAATTTTAGACTATTATGAAAGGGAAATTCATAATAATACTACTTCAAACCTGTATGAAGTACTTTATATTTATTATAAATGAAGTACCTTTATAAAGGTACTTCATTTATAATAATTTAAGACCATTCCATTCTACTTAAAAATCAAAATGCATTCTCTTGCTCCGATATCGTCCTTATTAACGCGCCCCAGTAACTTTTGAACCATAGAGCAATGTGGCTAGCGCTAAAACCTTTCCTTCACCACCTTCGTAAGTCATTTCTAGTTTCTAGTCAACTTTTCTCTCGCTCGTTTCAAGTTTGCCCTAATAGAACACTTTTAGAATTTGTTTCCATCCCATAACATCCGCCTCTGCCTCACAGGATATATACCCTTACCTCCCGCTCTCTGATGCAGATCTCTATACCATATCTCAATGATGATCGACATATTTCCATAGACAGATAGAATTTACTTTCACGAAATCACAAAAAATACTACAATATGCGAAAGCGACGTGAAAAAGGAACATACAGGCCCAACTGTAATGACCTATGCTCATCAGGGGTACACTTATTTTTTTATTATTATATGTATATATTTAGATCAATTAGAATGTTCAGACTGCCCATGCTTCTTTAAGACGTTCAGTGAAAAGTCCTTTCGAGCAAGTCTACCTAGAACATCTGCTAACACTACATCCTTTAATAATGTAATTTCACGTTTAATTTTTCACCAATGGGTATATATGCTATATATATATATATATATATATATATATATATATATATATATATATATATATATATATATATATATATGTATATATATATATATATAACATTTATACATGTATAATATTTACACATGTATAATATATAAACATAATTGTATATATATATACATATAGGCCTATATATATATATATATATATATATATATATATATATATAATATATATATATATATATATAGGCCTATATGTATATGAAATGTATATATATATATACATGTATAATTGTATATATATATATATATATATATATATATATATATATGTATATATATATATGTATACAAATAGGCTTCAACATAGGGGTCTATAGGGGGCCCATGTATATTTAGATCAATATATTATACACTTTGTATATATGTATATACACCCTATACAGGACGTATTATAAATACATAGGCCTATATATTACATAAAATGATTAAAGTGAGAATTGAGAGCCATAGGGAAACGGTCAGACTCCCCCCCCGTAATGTTTTGACAGATCTCCTAATATCTAGTATGGGCCCCTAGCAGTAGAACGCACCTCTGAAAAATTGAGAGCTGGGGGAAAGCAGCTTTCCTGCGTGACCCCCTCACTTTAACATCTGAAATTTACATATATATTTTGTATATATAGCCTATATACTATATATACTATATATACTATGACGTCCCTGACATTGCCTTATAGCGAGGAACCGAACTTAAATTCTCATTGATTGATTGATTGAGTATATATATATTTATATAGGCCTATATATACATTATATATATATACATATATATATATATATATATATATATATATATATATATAGAGAGAGAGAGAGAGAGAGAGAGAGAGAGAGAGAGAGAGAAAGAAACAGTATAAATTATGCCTACAACTATGGCCCTTAAACTACCGTTATTACTGCAAGGGTTAAGGCTAACAAAACAGTATAATCTAAGTATATACCTTTTATATCCTAGAGTATAACTTAATAATTGACGTAAACTATAAATATTGTGAAAGTGACTATAACAGTTGGCTATTACTGACATCTTGTGGTAAAAAATAATACCCTAACTTGGAGAGTTTTCATTCACGAAAACTTCACCAATAAAATTTCAGCGGAATTTTCAACTCGGATTTTCCGTTGCACAATTTGTCTGTACAAGAAGGCTTAACAAGTGGCCGCTATCGGCAAAACAACAATTTATGTTCTCTGATATTGCAGTAATATGATCGTAGTTAGGTATTATACCAAAACTAGCGCTACCGCTAAAATATCATGATTACATGCACATTTGTTTTGTTTATCATGTTGTTTATTAGAATTAGGCTAACTTTCAATTTCTCTTAATTTCACTTCTCTACGTTTGCCTTTTTATAGACTTAATTTGACTGAAAAATGATTCATTGAAAGAAAATATTAATAAGACAATTAGTATGGGGCCTAATTGATAAAGAAATACAGCCGTATTTTTTAAATTGCAAGGACCTGTTGATCGATAGACTTCTCCTTAGCAGGTATAGCGGTAAAATGAGGGGGAACCTCAGGGCGCTCCCCTAGCTCTCATTTTTCTGAGATGTATTCTTCTGCTAGGGGCCCATATTAGATACTAGGAGACCTGTAAATACAGTACAATGGGCCCTGAAAAATCTTACCGTTCCCCTAGCTCTCAATTTCCACTTTATCTACTGTTAGTAGGCCAGAAATAAACACTCTTGATATAGGGGCAATGTATTATTTTAGGCCTATATTGGACTTGCCGTTCAAATAAGTATAGGCTCTTCTGGGTGCTTCAGAATCTTTCTCGATTATTAACATGAGCTGGATAACGCCAATTGGGGCGAAAATTAATTTTTTGTTTGTTTGTTCATATAGTTTGTTGGCACATCAACGGCAGCCGGCGCGGATTTAAGAATAACCTTCTAACACCCTCGGGATTTTTCATTCAATGCTGGCAACATTCGGTCTTTCAAAGTACGTGGTCACCCACAAAGTACTAACCGGGCGCGATAGAGCTTAACTTCGTTCAAATGACTCGCAGCTTAAGCTGATTAACCTAGTGAGTGCGCTATATCCCGCCTCAAAAAATCTGTCACGAAAAATAAGTGTCACAGAAATTCCGACATTTTAATTACCTACTTTACATTTCGGTCACAACAAAATTTAAATCATCTAAAATGGCAGCATTTCCTCATTTTACTTGTAAACTGAGGTGGGGGGGGGGGTATTTTCTCCGTGTCCACCTCTCTCCCCATTGATTGGCTCCGCTGCCAAAACACTCTTTTAGATTTTAGAAAGTAAAATTGAAAAACTAGGAAAAATTAAATACCGGAACTTCTCAGCCTCTTTTAGGTATGTACGTATATTTTGCCAATCCATAGTGTGACAAAGATTTAAAATAGCGATAATAAGGAATTGCTGACATAAGGATGGAGCCAGTGGCGATGTCGGTAAGATACTCGACCGCGGATCAGTATGTTCGGGGTTCAAATTCTGGGCTCGTACGTCACTGACATCGCTTTCGAGTGAGAAAACTGACGTTAACATTAGCTTAACAACAACAACTCGTCTGAGCAGAATAATTATGAGGTCGTACTCACCATCGTCTGAATCCATGTATCAGTCGACGAGACTATTCTACAGCTACAACAACATACGATGTGCTCTTTTCTCTGCCACTATCTAAAGGTCTAGAAATAATTGTTAGCCTAAATATAGGCTATAAGTAGTTGATGTAGGTGTCAGTCGGCCTATATATCTCTATACCGATCTACTCTCAGTGAAGTGAAAAGCTGGAGCCTAGTGTTTTCACTACTCTGCAAAAAGCTAATTATAAACTTATATAGCTTTTATTTAAATTAATATTTGTAAAATTTTAGGACTATATAACAGTATCACAACCTGCTTTGCTGATGTTATTTTTTACAACATAAAAACATGTGTACTGAACTTCAGCAAAAATACTCGACATTAATGCCAAATTACCTCCAGCCCTAAGCAATCGGAAACCAGCACTAATATCGTACTAATTTTAGCTTAACAAATTCCTACCAGTCTAATGAATATAACCACCTTATTGGTTGAAGACTGAAGTAGGAGGACATTCAGTCGGGCATTTAGTGAATCATCAAAACATTTGGTTTTCCAAACAACCAATAGCCGTTCAGACTGTTGCCTTAGCTATAATAGCTTAGTTGCTTGAAGTTTCCTCCAAAATTCCCTGTCTGGAAATGCATATCGTAGTTTTCGGAATTTTCAACAAAATTTTTTGAGAGAAGCAAATCTTTCCTTGCCTGTTACGTTATAACATTCGATTAATGTATTAAAAGAACAAGGTCATAGAAACAGGCTAAACAGGCTGCAAGCCTATTCTATGCTTAGGTGGCAATAGATCGATATAAAAAATTATACTGACGTTGAGAAACTTGCGACCAAATTAAGCATAACATTTTTAGTCAAACTGCTCGCTGTTGCCATTGATGACTGTAGCACTTTGTTGTTATATGTCATGCTATGATAGGCTAATGTAATAATAACATAACACACATTATAGTGAAATGATCAACTGTGCTGATATCTATCACTTTTAATACCACATGTTAAATCCGTTAGGCAATTTAGTCTATTTCCCGTGTAATCAGTCTAGTGAATGTCCGAGATTTTACTCTCAGATCAGCGCGGCTGTGATTCGAACCCACGAGAGTTCGATTCACCTCAGGGTCTGTTATTTAAAACTTCATGACGTTATCTGCACCCGTAACCATTGCGCAATTGAGACATTCAATGTAGAGAAATGATGGACCTTATATGGGTAAAATATTAAACGAAGCACTACTCCTATCACTGTACAGTACAAAATTGTTCTTTAAGAAGAATGAAAGGTGTTCTTTAAGAAGAACATTGGTCGACACATCTTAAAGGACACTCCATCGATTTTACAAGTTAAACCCTTCAAAAAAGGATATGAACGCTTTATTGTAACCTATAGCTATAGATTAGGAATAATGTCGATTTAGAGATGGTTTCCCGTTGCCTTCTTCAGTTCTCACTCAGTCGCCTCTTAGCTATAGGACACATGCATGCAGTTTACGATTACAATAAGTACAGAAGCACAAATCGTGCAGGCTCACTAGCATAGGCTAAAGGCAATTAGGCTTCTCTTGTCTTAAGTTTAAATGAAGTGGATATATAGACTCAGGGTTTATATGACTACTATATTAAAATTCATACTACGCAATAATTTAGGCTTATTGCCTATTTTATATATTCTTATTTTTGATGGTGTTATATATATATATATATATATATATATATATATATATATATATTCACTCAATTAACATATCGTGCAGGCCTAGGGGCTTTCAACTCCCCCTCGGGTAGCGATACACTCACAGCCCCCCCCCCCCCACCACAAAGCTCGATCATATCGACATAATAAAATCTCATATGATATACTTTAAAATGCGTGCGCTTTATTTAAACATAAATACGCGTATTACTGCATTTTTAAGCAACTTAATTTATTAAGCTGTAATGAATTAATAGCCCTATTGAAGTATTTATTTTCTCTGTTGCTTCTCTTAGTTAGGAGTAGGCCTACTGCACGCATGCAATCAGTACTTGTGTTACAATGTATTATGCAAAGCGACTCGATCTGCTCCAAGTGTGGTCACGTAAACTGATTCAAATTGTACTATTTTTAGTACTGCCATTTTCAAGTTCATGCAGTATCTTTTAAGGGTGTAGCAATATTTAGTAACGAAGACCAATAATATTTTTACCGTGTGCTTCATGTAGATAGGCCTATAGTTTCATAAGTTCAAATAAGTGTGATTGATTAAAAGAATGTGATACGTATACAGTAGAGACCTATATGACCAAGCGTTGCTGATTAGGCCCATATTTCCCTTCTGAAGTTTTGTTAAAATCATCCATACAAAAGGCTCAGATGTATACATTGTGTACACATTGTACGGTGTGTAACTCTCAGATTATAGGCAATATATATATATATATATATATATATATAATATATAATATATACATATATATATATAGATATATATATATATATATATATATATATATATATATATATATATATATAATATATATATAATGTCTCAATATAATGTATAATAATATATAATGTATAATGTCTCGATAGCGCAATGGTTAAGGGTGCAGATAACGTCATGAAGTTTTAAATGACAGATTCTGAGGTGAATTGAACCCTCGTGGGTTCGAATCCCAGCCGCGCTGATCTGAGTGTAAAATCTCGGACATTCACTGGACTGGTTACACGGGAAATGGACAAAATTGCCTAACGGATTTAACATGTGGTATTAAAAGTGATGGATATCAACATACTTGATCATTTCACTATAATGTGGGTTATTTTATATATATATATATATATATATATATATATATATATATATATATATATATATATATATATATATATATAGATTATAGGCAACGGTTTAAACATGTTGTATTAAATGTGATAGATATCAACTACGTTGATATCTATCACATTTAATACAACATGTTCATTTCACTATAATGTTTAATAATAATTTTTGAAAGATTAGAATTGTCATTAATTGTTACATCATTAGCCTGTAAAAAGAACTTCGAAAGAAGTTCTAATAATAGATATTCTATGAAAAGTACGTGAACACGTTACTTTAAGCTTAAACTTCAAATACTTTTATTATTCTTATACTTTTATCTTTTGACGAATTTTTTTGAGTTTGGAATTTGCACCGTTTGGAACTGTTTTTATTCACTGGTTTGAATTTATCTCAATAGAGCTCGTTGTTGTCATAACAAGGTTTGAATTTTTCCTTTACACTTTACAGTTGTTGTATGTTGAGAGATAAAGTTGAGACTAGACTTGTGTCACAAGTCTTCAAGGCTTCCTAAACCAGTATAATTAAGTTAAGTTACATGATTTGAAAATTAATTTTTGTGGACATGGACAGACTAATTGTTTACAAATATTTACAAATAAACCTGAATGAATTATTGGTCAAAATTTCATTAATTACTACAATTAATAGCTATATTTTACTGGCAACATATACTAATAATATACTGAAAATTTCTGTTATTTTATATTATATTAGTCATTATGTGCACACAATGTCGTAATCGTGCACTAACTCTGCCATTGAAACTACCAATTAAAGTGCAAAATTTTACCAATTTTGTTGGGAAAATAATTTATAAAAACTGCTACTCTCTTAACTGTCGCTATATTTCGGTGTACGAAATAATTAAACAGTTGTGTAGATGAGAAAAGAATCTTTTCAATAAGTTCACTAGTTGCTGTAGAATTCCTTGGACTAGTTTTCTAGATGTTGAATTTTTGCACATTTTTGGACTCCTTTTGCCCGTCGGCATGGATTTGATTCAGTAGTACTCTATGGTGTCATTGACAATAGTAGCACTCCTATTGTTGTTGGTTTAGGGTTGGTATTAAAGTTAGTATCTAGGCATTCTAAAATCATAATCTTAATGATACTTGAATCCCAATAGTTCCTTAACTCTTATTTCAGCATGTAAGAGTTCAAAAGAAATTGTAACAGTATTGTAATTGGTATAACCTCAATCATATGGGTGGCTAGCCCCTTAATGTGTTATAAACCTAATTGAAAATAGGTCATTTTATCTCATGCTATTGTATGACAGTGTTTTGATTAAAGATTGGTCCACTGAGAAATTCTAAACTTAAAAAACAATTTGTATAGTTTTACACTTGCGATATTTTGTAGGTTTCTCTTCTCTGAGAAATGCTTCGAGAAGTAGTATATCGTTAATCAGGTGTTGGTAGGAATAATGAAATTTTTAAGGGATTGGTCAAAAAAGCTTCTGAATTGCCGCATGGATAGTACTGCGCTTTGGCCTTGGACCGTGATCTCATTGGTTCACTTCGCTAGTACCTCTAACTGTCAGTCTCAGAATTCTTCCACCATACTGAATCTGACTAGACGATCAGACGTTGAACAAAACAACATCAATTGTGTGTGAGTTAACATTTTAACCAATCTATTGTTGTATTAAAGGTGTGCAATCGAGTACGCTTTACCAAATATTAGCAAATAGAATATAAAATAGTAGTGATTTTTGACAATTTTGTTATTATAACGGGTATTAACGTAAAAATGTGTCATCTTTTAAACTCCTAAAATGGTGGCATAATTTAATGATATATTGACGAGTTTAACTCCTAAAATATTCTGTATTAAATCAATCAGAATTTTAAAAACTCAATAAGATTATAGTTTTTAGTAAAGTGTGTCCAGATAGCGAGATCCTCTGTTGTAATGTAATCATCTATATTATAAGTTAAAGCACTGTTTAACTTTTTGTGTCAAATATCCCTCACGTTAGAGCGTTAGAGCAAAAGAGAGAGAGAGTAAAGAGAGAGAACTATTTAAATAGATGGATCATTGCATTAATTGATTGATTGAGTAACGGACCGACTGATTGACTGACTGCAGATTAGCATGTAGAATGCAGGATTCTAATCTGGATCTATGCTGGCGTAGCTCTCTGGAGTACCACACTAAAGAACTTGCGCAGCAGCTGGAGAACTTTGTCAGTGTACTGCTTCACATCAACTACTGGAAAGAGTTGAACGGCTACCGGCCCACTGACCTAGTGGATGACCTAGAGATGTCAAACTTCATGTCATCATTTGAGGTCCGTACTGTGGTTTGAGTTTTTATTATTAAAATCATAGAGATCCTCATTATAATCATGTGGATTTGAAGAAGAATGGAGAGGATTAGCTGGACTCAAAAGGTTACAAATGAGGGAGTTCTGGAAAGAGATGGATTGATTAATTTACTTACTGCAATAGAATTAGGTTACTACAGAGGTTAATAGATAATAGGAGATAGAGAGATGGATATATATATATATATATATATATATATATATATATATATATATATATATATATATATATATATATAATTATAATATATTATATATATCTATAATTATTATTATAATATATTATTAAAATATACTATATTATAATATATAATATATTATTAATATATATATATATAATATATTATTAAAATATAA
>CAJHZI010000582.1:0-70000 GCA_905160935.1 Enchytraeus crypticus
ATATCTCTATATATATATAGATGGATATATACATATATATATATATATATATATATATATATCTCTATATATATATAGATGGATATATACATATATATATATATATATATATATATATATATATATATATATATATATATAGAGAGAGAGAGAGAGAGAGAGAGAATATTAATATGTTTCTCTCATGACAAAATACCCTAGTTAATCAACCAATTAACTGATGAATTAAAAGAAAATTGATTAATTGATTGTTGTATTGATTGATCAGATAAACACAATAGAAGGAGTAACATCAGCATTGGGAAGACCAGAAGAGAGAGATATAGAGGAATACTACCCAGCGCTCCGTGCTTCTGAGATCAGAAATCTAATGCTGCATATATATAACATGGTATCACCTCTCTCTCTCTCTCTCTCTCTCTCACTCTCTCTCTCTCACCTCACTCTGTCTCTTATTCACTTTCTATCTCACCTCACTCTGTCTCTCACTCACTTTCTCTCTCTTCGTCTCTCCTCACTCATTAAGAGCACTCTATTGACCTTGAGTTGGAATCACTTGACCTTGTGATGGAGTCACTTTATTGAGTTGATTCCATCACATAGGCAAAGCCTTGGTAACTGTAGGGTGTCAACTATAAAGTTTTACTCTTATTTAACGTTATTATATTTCAATGAAATCATTTCTGTTACAGCAAAACCTGTATACATGGATATCTTCAACTGATTTAGGCCTTTGTGAAGTGTAGGCTTGTATAGTGTAGGCTTGTATAGTGTAGGCCTACGTATTGTGTAGGCCTAGGTATAGTGTAGGCCTATGTATAGTGTAGGCCTAAGTATTGTGTAGTCTTGAGGATAGAGCATTATAATTATGAAAGCTATTAGCCGTCTTGTGGAATAACTGCAGCAAATATCATATTACATGATTGATTGATGGATGGTTGCAGAAAGAGTAGAATTGAATTGTCTTGATGACTCTTGTTCCATCAGACTGATATTACTCTTGCCTGATTCACCGGTTGTGGCCTTTAATTGTCTAATTTAACTGTTTAACTATTATTATTATTATTATTATTATTATTATTAATTTTTATTTATCTATTTAGCTATCTATTTTAACTGTTTAATTCCATTGCACACTGTATTGCTTCTAAGGATCATTTTAAGATATATCAATTAATTTAACGACTTATGATTTTTATTGAACGATTGATTGATGATTGATTGGTGATTGATTAATGATTGATTGATGATTGATTGATGATTGATTGATGATTGATTGATGATTGATTGATGATTAATTGATGATTAATTGATGATTGATTGACTGATTTTAGACACTGGACATGAGATCACGCTATGACGAGCTATCTGACAGCTCGGAGCACCTCCCCCGTCTCTCATGCCCCACCCCCTGTGACTACTACTCCACACTGTGGGTGGCTTTGTTCATGGTAACACTGATAATACTCGTTCTCTTCATCATCACTGTCCTTCTCTACAGCATCAGCTCTCTACGTCTGCGTAGGTCTGCGGCGGGATCCCACGCTCTACTTACTGCAGCTGATGGACGCGCTTCGGTCACCGAAGCGCGATGATTCGTGTTTTTATGTCGCCTTTGTTTTACTAGTGATTTATTCTGATTTTGGTTTTTTTTAATCGTCTGGTGGTTTGCATTTCTGATGTCATTTGCAGAAGGATTTGGATGTTAACTCTCGTCAGTTTTATATTAAATTTCTATGCGTCTATGCAGCTGTTGGAGATTTTTGTCTTGCTTGGACCCAGCGTTTAATTTCAGGATCTTTCTAGTATAGCTCCCTAGCACATTACGTAGATGTCTGTCTGTTTGAATTATCTGAATGTTAGATAGCCACTGTTTGATTTAGTTGACTGTTAGATAACCACTGTTTGATTTAGTTGACTGTTAGATAACCACTGTTTAATTTAGTTGACTGTTAGATAACCACTGTTTGATTTAGTTGACTGTTAGATAACCACTGTTTGATTTAGTTGATTGTTAGATAACCGCTATTACAAGTTTAGATCGGTGACTTCAATTTCCCTACAATGTTAAGTCATTTCACCATCCTTTAGACGCTTGGCTTATATCAGCACATTCTTTGCTTAGAATTTGCAAGCTGAGACTACTAAGTACACTTTCAAGTACACTTCTAGATCATTTGAAGTACATTTTAGAGTGCACTTTCATGAACCATTGTAGTATATTTCTAGATCACTTTTAGCCTTTCAGGCACTGTTTAAGTACTGCTTCTGATAGCACTCTGATGACCTCTCTGTGGTATTGGCTGTTCAGTATGAAGGTGTTGCTGTTTGTAAGGAGTATGTGGTAGAGCTAGTGGTGACTGTCGTTGTAGAGTCGCAGTAATCTTCTGATCTTTTGTTTGTGTTATATTTCTGATCCAAATGTTTTTGTTATATAAAAGGCTATGCCTTATCCATACCTCATGTAGCCTATAGCTCTTGGGAAAAATATGGCTTCTGAGTTGGTTTCTCCTTGCCTTCTCCTCAGTGCCTGTTTAGTCGCCTCTTACGACACGTACAGTAGACGGTTGGTCTATTCAATAAGAATGCAGTATAATTTCTGAGTGTTATTTTAATTGTTACATCTGGTAGTGTTATTTGAATTGTTACATCTTGTACTGGTCTTTTTAATTGTTACATCGTGTGATGTTATTTGGTGGTGTTGTTATATGTGGTGTAATTTGATTTTTATAATTTGTAATTTTTTCTAATCGCTTTATCTTGTACGGAATCTCAAAGTCACAGCATTTCTCAGTATGTACTGTAACTCTAGTTGTAATATCTATAAATGCTTGTAGTTAACTTTATAGTAAATGAACAAATGCAGAGGATATCTATGGATCTGATAAAACTTTATTCCTATTTACACAAGTTCAGAGAACAATGAAGGCACATTCCTGTACTAGTTGCCAAGTTAAATGTTGTACTGATATATTAAAACTTTGACATATGAGCCGTCTTCATCTAACAGCCAGACATTTACTGATTTAACGTCCGGTTCTTTGTCTCTAGGAGATATTAACTATATGATATTAAGTATGTGCGGTGTTCAAATCCTGGGCTTACCTGTCACTGACATCGCTTTTGAGTGAGGAAACTGACGTTAACCTTAGCTTTACCAGCTTTAACGAGTTATTTTTGCTCAGCTGTGAAGGTTTCGTTTCATCGAATCAAAGAAAATGAATTCGATCAGTTGAACAAGAGTTACTGTGTAGTGAATTAGTCGACGTTGAAGTAGTATAGGCTTGGATTTCATCTAATCTGCTGCATCTGTTCTACTCGATTTACTTGTTAAACATTAAAATAATGTTTAAATAAATATGTCTGAATTGTCCAGAGAATTTTACTTCAAAATTTTTTAAATTTAAATCGTATTTTAAATATTTAACATAGAAAAAGGTGCTAGGGTGAAATTCTTAGAGACTGAAACGAAACTAGCTTAAGTTTCTGGATCTGAAGACAATAGTGACAGTCAGTATTCAATCGTGATTAGTTAAAAATACGTCATGACATTGTATTCAGCTAAAATACGTGGCTGGTATAAGATACATATTCCTAGAGAGATTTCCTATCTCCTTGTGACGTCCCTGACGTCATCCTTGTATAAGAAAACGTACGTTAAACCTTTATTATTATTCTCACTCTTTATGAGTATCAGTTAGACATCTATAGCATTGTGGGCTAATGCTTCAGGCTAGGACGACATCAGAAGTTGATGTACGACTCAGTGTTCTTCAGTGTCTTTGTTAGTCTCCCCGTACAAAATAGTGTCAGGTAACGAACGGTATATTCTCAAGATTCTATATCCCCGATGATTCCTGGCCAGTTCTGAAACAAAAGAAAAATAAGATAGATATGACCACAATGACGTAGATATATTACTAGTCACGTGATCAAAATGACGTAGACATATTACTAGTCACGTGATCATAATGACGTAGATATATTACTAGTCACGTGATCATAATGACGTAGATATATTACTAGTTGTCACGTGATCATAATGACGTAGATATATTACTAGTCACGTGATCATAAAAAAAGCCTATGAGACTCTGGGGCTAGACGAGTAAAGTATAGATCAGTTTAAGTAACGCCTTACCCCAAGCTCTTCATGGACTCTCTGAAACTGTTCTCCAGCTGAAGCTGTTGTTGTCTTCTTGTGTCTGAAAAACCCAGCCCTTTCGTGGTCTGTCTGCTTCTAAACGCCTTCACATACATGCACAGTCAATTACCAATCAATCAATCAATCTACACCTGCACGGATTAATCATTACCTAGACAGTAGACACTAAATTGTTCATTTCACGCGCAGAATGTAAGCCATTCAGTGACAGGCTGATTGATCAAATGACTGAAACATAGATTGATTGATGTAATCAGGGACTGATTGATTGATGATGGACTGATTGATTGAATCAGGGACTGATTGATTGATGATGAACTGATTGATTGATGATTGACTGAGTCATGGACTGATTGATTGATGATGGACTGAATCATGGACTGATTGATTGATGATGGACTGAATGAGGGACTGATTGATTGATGATGGACTGAGTCATTGACTGATTGATGATGGATGATGGATAGCATCAAAGATATAAGGACGGTACTGGGCACAGGTTGGGCTGAGTTGAACACAACACTGACAAGCAGGAATCTCAGTCAGCCAGTCGTTAATAATAATTAAAATATCCCCTATGCTAGAGAAACAGCCGTTAAACCTGGCTTCACTTAGTATAGATTCCTAGAATGCCTATTAATAACACCTGATCAGAATGTACATGTATAACAGATTTAAAAGTAATAATACCTGGTTAGAATGTATAGTAGACTTAAAAGTAATAATACCTAGCTGTTCAGAATGCATAGCAGATTTAAAAGTAATAATACCTAGCTGTTTAGAATGCATAGCAGATTCAAAAGTAATAATACCTAGCTGTTCAGAATGCATAGCAGATTTACAAATAATAGTACCAGGTTAGAATGTATAGCAGACTTGTCAAATGTTGTAACTGTAC
Organism: Enchytraeus crypticus; assembly: GCA_905160935.1. Lineage (NCBI taxonomy): Eukaryota > Metazoa > Annelida > Clitellata > Enchytraeida > Enchytraeidae > Enchytraeus > Enchytraeus crypticus. The sequence goes on from CAJHZI010000582.1 coordinate 5,064, forward strand.
AGAATATAAGGTATATTTGCTTATAATAATACCTGTTCAGAATGTATAGCAGATTTGCGCTCTGCTTCAGCTAGCCTAGCTTCAAGAGCCAACATATTGCGTGTGCTTTGAGACATGCGTGCTTCTGTCTGCAAAGTACAATAATATTATACTGCTAGTATTAATCAAATTACTGCTAGTATTAATCATTTTACTCATGATATTAATCATTTTACTCATAGTATTAATCATTTTACTCATAGTATTAATCATTTTACTCATAGTATTAATGATTTTACTCATGGTATTAATCATTTTACTCATAGTATTAATCATTTTACTCATAGTATTAATCATTTTACTCATAGTATTAATCATTTTACTCATGTATTAATCATTTTACTCATAGTATTAATCATTTTACTCATGGTATTAATCATTTTACTCATAGTATTAATCATTTTACTCATAGTATTAATCATTTTACTCATGTATTAATCATTTTACTCATAGTATTAATCATTTTACTCATGATATTAATCATTTTACTCATAGTATTAATCACTTTACTCATGATATTAATCATTTTACTCATAGTATTAATCATTTTACTCATAGTATTAATCATTTTACTCATATATTAATCATTTTACTCATAGTATTAATCATTTTACTCATAGTATTAATCATTTTACTCATGATATTAATCATTTTACTCATAGTATTAATCATTGTATTAATCATTTTACTCATAGTATTAATCATTTTACTCATAGTATTAATCATTTTACTCATGATATTAATCATTTTACTCATGATATTAATCATTTTACTCATAGTATTAATCATTTTATCTCATTTTACTCATGATATTAATCATTTTACTCATAGTATTAATCATTTTACTCATAGTATTAATCATTTTACTCATAGTATTAATCATTTTACTCATAGTATTAATCATTTTACTCATAGTATTAATCATTTTACTCATGATATTAATCATTTTACTCATAGTATTAATCATTTTACTCATAGTATTAATCATTTTACTCATAGTATTAATCATTTTACTCATGGTATTAATCATTTTACTCATAGTATTAATCATTTTACTCATGGTATTAATCATTTTACTCATAGTATTAATCATTTTACTCATGATATTAATCATTTTACTCATAGTATTAATCACTTTACTCATGATATTAATCATTTTACTCATAGTATTAATCATTTTACTCATAGTATTAATCATTTTACTCATAGTATTAATCATTTTACTCATAGTATTAATCTTTTTACTCATGATATTAATCATTTTACTCATAGTATTAATCATTTTACTCATTGTATTAATCATTTTACTCATAGTATTAATCATTTTACTCATAGTATTAATCATTTTACTCATTGTATTAATCATTTTACTCATAGTATTAATCATTTTACTCATAGTATTAATCTTTTTACTCATGATATTAATCATTTTACTCATAGTATTAATCATTTTACTCATAGTATTAATCATTTTACTCATTGTATTAATCATTTTACTCATAGTATTAATCATTTTACTCATATCATGAGGACTATCTAGCAGGCAACCAAGTAAATAAATCATAATATAAACATCTCTCGTAACTGCTTTGAAGACAAATAATTATAATACAAATTCCGATTGGCCCAGTCGCTAGCGTACTTTCTCGCTCAGCAAGGGGCCACAGGTTCTAATTACAGCAGCGTGAGCTTCACGTTATATACTGAGATTGAAAGTAGCAGAAACACAAAACTTTGTTTTAAACAATATAAAACATTTGTTTAGACCGGCTTCATATTATGGTCGGCGTCGGAAAATATATCTCGCAAAGCTAATGTTAACGTCAGTTTCCTCCACGAAAGCGATGTCAGTGACGGGAAAGCCCAGGATCTGAACCCCGAACATACTGATCCGCGGTCGAGTATCTTAACAATATCGCTGTATCTGACAGATTGAGATCGCCATTAGTGGCTTCTCATCTCTTGAATAAAGACTACATACAAGAAAATTAGAAATGTTATCGAGTTACGCTGTTTTACCTTAAGACTAAATTTTAATTAATCAGTAAGACAGGAGATTCTGCCGTACCTCTAATGTCTTATTACGAGTATCATGCAAGAGCTTGGTCAGTTCCTCCACTCTCTTCTTCTCCCTGCCCAACTCCTCTCTCGCTTCACTCAGCCTCGATTCCAGTTTCTTTGTTATAACGTTACATTCCTCCTTCCACCTAAATACAAGAGATATGCTCAATTACTGCATAAAAATTATTACATATAAAAAACGATTTTATATAATTACATACATATATCTCTCTCTTAGTGCACTGCCTACTGGCAGGTTCATGGTACATAACGCCGCAACTCTTCTCTGTTTTCCGCTTCCCTCTTCATGTGCACATATGAGTGGGTCTTTTAATCGTTACACATATCTAATCTCGGCCTGCCTCTGCCTCCTTCTCCTTCCATTCTACCTTCTATACCTCTTAAAATACATATATGGTTCAGCAGTTCAATGAGAAAGGGTTTATTAAGATCGCTCTTATTAAAAAATAGACACAATCGAGTTACCGTCATAAGCAAAAGAACAAGTATTCAAAGCCTCTTTAATTAACTTAATTATTGCCTAAGTTGGGAGCAGTTTAGCTATAAATTACATAAATAATTGAAATTGTAAATATTTGAAAATAATTTTTGTGTATACATATACATTTGAATGGTAATTAATCCATATAACTGAGGAAGGCAACGGAAAACCACCTCAGAAGCCATACTTTCCCCAAGCTATAGTCTAAATAAGGTATGGATAAGGCATGGACTTTGTGAAGGGGTTAACTTGTTGATCTAAGGAGTGCTCTTCTGGAGCGAGAAAGCAGAGTTTGAGTATGAATATGTACCTGGAACCTGCCTCTGGCAGTGCACTGAGAAGAAGAAGATTAATAAACGAATAATGTCAAACACAAAACAGTTTCCTAGAAACGGGAATAACAGCAACTACTGATATGAAGTACTCATCATATCGATTGATTGATTGATTGATTGATGGATTGATTGATTATACACACTTTGCGGACAGTTTCTGCTGTGATGCAAGCATATCTCTCATCTGCAGAGTGTAGTGTCTATGGGAGTCCTCCAGACTCTGTAGCTTTGTCTCATACTCTCTTTCCTTCAGCTGTAGAGTCTGCCTCAAGTTCTTCAACTAAAATAGGCAAACATTTAACACAAATACCGGTGTTAACATCAGCTAATAAGTTGAGTGACTTGACTGCACAGAAGAGAGGCGAAGAAGCCTGAATAGTCACCCGTATATAGGTACCTAACTAACTTGAGTGAACACTCTCATGTAAAGTAGTGACTCCAATGAAGTGGTTAGAGGACCTTCAGGTAGGTAAAACTTACATCAACAATTAACGAAGCCTTTTATAAAACTTTTAAAATAAGGACAGAAAATGAAAAGAATTAGAAGACCATGTTCAAGGCGTTAGTCATTTAGATAGTAGATTCTAGCAGAGATAAGAAATGAATAGCACACACTCTATTTCAAAATGAATTTAATTATAACCTGTTCATTTCTATATCATTTTCTTTCTCTTAAGCGCATGTTTTTCCAGATCGTTTGGGGTGAATCGATTTGTAGTGACATGTGATGAGAGGACGTCCCTGACATCATCCTTGTATGAGGGAACGGACGTTAAACTATTACTATTATTATTATTATTATTATCCTGGGCTCGCCCGTCACTGACATCGCTTTCGAGTGAGGAAACTGACGTTAACCTTAGCTTTACTTTTGCTCGATGTTGTCATTGATGACTGTAGCACTCTAATTACTGTTATTATTTACCAGCTTTATAATTACTATTATTATTATTATTAAGAAAATAACTCAGCGCTTAAAAATACAAATAAAACCAATAAATAACTAACAAGACATCTACAAACCTGTTGATTGCTGTCCCTACTCGTGACCTCTTTGTCCTCTTTAACCCTGACTAGCTCCGCCCTTAGCTCCGCCTCTGACCTGGCCACAGCCTCTCTCTCTTCATTCAGAGCTTTCAACTCTATCTCACTCTTCAGCAGCCGATCACGCATTAGCTCCAGCTCCAGATCCTGACTCTGCCTCGACTGCTTCTGCCTGTATACGTTAGATCATATTAATAATGTTCGCAAGAGCAGAGAGTTGTAGAGCTGTGGCTACTAGCGTCCTAGCGAGTGATACAGTTCCCTTTAATCTCTTATAGCAATAATTATTAATAATAATAATAATATTTCTTTGGCAAAGGCTTTTCAAGACTTTGCAAAGATTTAATGCAGTCTGCTTGAACAATTCTTTTGAGCCGATTGATGACCTCGAGTAGCCGGGCGGCGATTCAGCACGTATTGCTTGAATCGTTTTTATCAAACCCCAGGTTCTTTAAACCGGGGTAAAAATTAAACAAAATAATAATAATAATAATAATAATAATACTAAATAAATAACAATAATTATAATAATAAAGGTTTAAAGACCGTTTCCTCATCCAGGGATGATGTCAGGGACGTCCCCAACAGCGCACATCACTACAGAACAATTCCCCCAGACCAATCTGCAAAAGAAATGTGCTGAGGAGAAGTAAGGTCCTAACCGTAAGCCAGTCCGGTGATCAAAAATTATCAGGATAGATTGGGGGTCATTAAAGATATATTGTATTATTTGAAGATTTTAGCGATATAAAACTGATATAAAATTAAAGACGAATGAGATGCAGTGAAGCGTACGTTATTTCATCTCGACGCAGCTGATTGGTAAGAGCCTCGACCTTAGCTACAGCATCATCCCTCGCTCTTTCGGCAGCGCAGGCTCTCGACACTAGATCACTGTAATCATCTTTCTCTCTCACTCCCTCCATCAGTCCATCTTTATACACTCTCTCCAGTTCCTCCTCTAATCCCTTCCTCTCTCTCAAAGCTCTCTCTAGTTCTGCCTGCTTCTCACTGCAGTCCTACACATACATTTAGACGTATGAGCACAGGTACATAGGTAGAGATCTACACATACATTTAGACGTATGAGCACAAGTACATAGGTATAGATCTACACATACTTCTAGACGTATGAGCACAGATACATAGGTATAGATCTACACACACACACATTTAAACTTGTGAGCACAGGTATATAGGCATACATCTACACATACATTTAGATGTATGAGCACAGGTACAAAGGTACACATCTACACATACATTTAGACGTATGAGCACAGGTACATAGGTACACATCCACACATACATTTAGATGTATGAGCACAGGTCCATAGGTACACATCCACACATACATTTAGACGTAAGAGCATAAGTATACATCTAGTAAGTATACAGACTAGCAATTCGGTACATGATACCAGTTGTCCCTCACTTAGCTACGGTGGCTCGCAACTGCCATAAATTTTTTTTTTTTGAAACAAAAAATCAAAAAAACAAAAAAACAAAAAACAAACAAATCTTTGTTACTATAAATAATCACTTTGTTACTATAAATAGCTCACTAGCAGTATCTATATCACACATAGTCGATGACAACATCCAGCACTCGATCTTGAATCAAAGGCCAGTCTATGTGCAAAAAATAAAGTTTATTGTCAATGACAACATCGAGCACTCGATCTCGAGCCAAATCCAAACCGATGAGCACAAAATTAGATCAAAAACGGTGCAAATCCAAAATTCAGTTAATTAGTCATGTTAAGTGAATTTTCGTCAATGACAACATCGAGCACGCGATGTCAAACCAAAGTCAAACCGATGAGCACAAAATTAGGTCAAAAACGGTGCAAATTCCAAATTGCAGAAAATCAGTCCAAAGACTTTCACCTTGTAATTATCACCGCTTTTGACCTAATTTTGTGCTCATCGGTTTGGCTTTGGCTCAAGATCGAGTGCTCGATGTTGTCATAAACAAATTCACTTAGTATGACTAATTAACTGAATATTGAATTTGCACAGTTTTAACCTTCCTTTTGCTCATCGGCTTGGCTTTGGTTTGACATCGCGTGCTCGATGTTGTCATTGACGAATTCACTTAACATGACTAATTAACTGAATTTTGGATTTGCACCGTTTTTGACCTAATTTTGTGCTCATCGGTTTGGATTTGGCTCGAGATCGAGTCTCGATGTTATCATTGACAATAAACTTTATTTTTTGCACATAGACTGGCCTTTGATTCAAGATCGAGTGCTGGATGTTTTCATCGACTATGTGTGATATAGATACTGCTAGTGAGCTATTTATAGTAACAAAGTGATTATTTATAGTAACAAAGATTTGTTTGTTTTTTGATTTTTTGTTCTTTTGATTTTTTCGTTTCAAAAAAAAAAATTTATGGCAGTTGCGAGCCACCGTACTTAGCAGGCATTAACTTTTGGATGCTTTACTTTCATGAATTAGTGGTAGCCTGAACTCGTTCAATAATTCAGCCAACATCTGTTCGACTGCAGTTCAATGGACGATCCTATTCGTAGGATGCATTTAAACACATAAAAGCTTGTCAATCCTCGATAGTATAGTGGTAAGTATCCCCGCCTGTCACGCGGGAGACCGGGGTTCAATTCCCCGTCGGGGAGGCAATCTTTTATATCTATATTTGACAGCGTTCGGCAATTAATTCAGAAAAGTAAGATTGTAATAGTTACTAAGGATTTCTTCTCTTGGAATAAAGTTGCTGTCATTTTAAACTTTCAAATTCTGTGCGACTGTTAAGATATCCCTGAGTAGCAGAAATCGCTGAATTGCTCATTTCACAATAATGTGCGTTTAAATTTTTTATTGAAATGAAAAGATTAAACAAATTTAAAACAAATTTAAAAACTTCAATGCTACAATAATATTATAATAATATCCTACAAATATTATTGCCACTAATATAATAATTTGATCAAAGGTTTGTTACTTGATATTTTCTCAACATTGTGATCGTGCTACTAATTGAGCCTATACTACTAGAAACCAGTAAGTTAATTTATAGCTTAATTGATTGATCTACTGATTTATCTTTTTATGTAACTACTTATATATAGAACAGACACATACCAATTCGAGCCTATGCATTTCTTCCATTAGCTTAGTCAGCTTCGTGTTGCACATCTTCTTTACATTATCAACCTGAAGAGAGAAAACGACGTACACAGACTTAGCAGAAGAATGGCAAGCATAAAGAAGAACATCAATAACAGTATTCCATACGCGTGCAATTAGTACTGGCTGGAACCAGTGGCGATGTCGGTAAGTCATTTCATATCCTGGGCTCACCCATCGCTTTCGAGTGAAGAAAATGACGTTAACATTAGCCTTAGACTTACTTTACATAAAACACTTACGATCAAATAGTGAGTGAGTGAGAGAGGGAGAGAAAGAGAGAGAGAAGAGACAGAACTATGTCTAATTGACAAAATGACATTTGTGCCAAAATAAAACTCAATATTTTGCAGCAGTTACTGTGGATAAAACGTAGGCCCTACATTTTTGCAGCAAATGGATAAAATCACTAAACTTAAGAAACATCAATGAGTCAATTACTTATAATTGTTATTAGAATTTATTAATAATTAATTAGTTAATTAGCTATTAATGATATATGTAACTAATTATTACCTCTTGACGGGTTCTAGCTCCAGCCTCATCTATCAGCTTGCTAATAGCTGCCTTTAACTGAACCACTTCTTCCTTCAGCTGCCTCTCCCGCACTAAAGACTAAAATAATCAATAAATCAATCAGCAGAGAGCTGAACAATATCAATCAATCAATAATAATTTAACGTCCGGTTCCTCGCCATAAGAAAATGTCAGGGACGTCTCAAGCAGACTCTGCATCAACAGATGCCAAAGCATTACATGTTGACGACTAAGTATCCAAAGAACGAAGAGAAAGCGAGATCAAAACAGTGCACGTCCAATATCCAAGGAAGGAGGGTTAGAATATTGACATGTGGAAGAAATTGATGGGTGTTAGCTTGAACAGCAGCTAACTTGATTTATCTTCTATATTCCACTGTTCCTCTAGAACTGCAGCATCGTATCAATCAACATTTTTTAAAATTACACACATTCAAGTGAAATGATCAACTACGTTGATATCTATCACTTTTAATACCACATGTTAAATCCGTTAAGCAATTTGTCCATTTTCCGTGTAGCCAGTCCATTGAATGTCCAAGATTTTACTCTCAGATCAGCGCGGCTGGGATTCGAACCCACGAGGGTTCAATTCACCTCAGGGTCTGTCATTTAAAACTTCATGACGTTATCTTTATCTCTAACCATTGAGGCATTCTATCAACCAATCAAACAATCACTCTCTCAATCAATCAATCTCTCAATCAATCAATAAATTTAATCAGTCAGTCAAAATTTTGTCGGTAGTAACATCTTAAAAAATTATATTTAATAAATTCTCTGAATCTTTTGCAAAACTCAACTAAAATAAATGCGATCTATAAGAACGCCTTAAAGACTAAATAATATATATCACGCATGAGATAAGCAGCTTTAAACCAATTTCTTATCTGTTAGAAAAAGGCTCATTAATTTCTCCCCTGAAGTGTAATAAATAATGTAATTGCCACTGTTCTATTTTTTACAAATCTTCGATTTGAAAAACTAAACACTAGATTTTTTAACAGAGAACTTGATATGGATTTGAAAATATCGTTACAAAATTATTCAACAGCTGGCGTACAATTCAGAACTACATCAATTCTCAATTTTTCTTTTATACTAAATATTATGAGCAATTAGTCCCCAATTACAATATTTCTTTTTGAAAAGAGAGAAATTTCAGTAAAACTGAATTAAATTATTATATTTTTCTCCCTGAATTTTTACACCGTAAGTTTCTTTAAAAGCCGAAGCACTTCACAATTTATCTTATTTTGTATGCAATAAAACACCACAATGCTATATGAAATACATACAACATATACGAGCAATTTGACTTTAATTTTAACTCTGGTTTCTCTTCAAACCACGAATAAATCTTTCGCCTTTTACTAAAGATTTCCGTGGGGAGGAACATTACAATGAGTCTATAGACCAATTTCTCTCAGCCCCACATAAGTGGGGTAATAATAAAATAAAGAAAAACTTTTAGTCACATAATAATAATCTACTACTATATTAATCGTGAATCTGAAAAACGCATCTTGCTACAATTCAATACAACTTATAACATACAAGTTCAAGGTATACTTTCCTGTAATAGTATAGAAATTGTCATGAATAGCACAGTAGTGATAATAAAGGTTTAATGTCCGTTTCCTCTTGTAAAGACGATATCAGGGACGTTTCCCATCACGTGTTACACAAGTTGATTCATCCAAATGATTTGAAAAACAAATGCTAAAGAGAAAGAAAACTAATCCTGAACAGTGATGGTCCAGTAATTAATTAAAAAAGCAGTCAGGTAACACGATAAGTCAGATAAGACATATCTACTGGCTGGTGGCAGTGGCGATATCGGCAAGATATTCCACGGCGGATCAGTATATGCAGGGTTCAAATCCTGGACTCGCGCGTCACTGACATCGCTTTCGAGTGAGGAAACTGACGTTAACATTAGCTTTACCAGCTTTTACCACCAGCAAAAATTTAAAAACCTGGTCACTCTCCCTGAATACTCTCTTCATCAGTAAGGAGTAATGAGTAAAGAGAAGACAACGACGAGAGAACTAAGACCTGATCTCTATCAATGATGGAAGCCTCCAGAAGTTGAACACTGTCTTTCATCCTCGCCATGTTCTCCATTCCCTTACTCTCATCTCTCAAACTCCTCCTCTGCAGCTCTGTCATCTGCTGCTCCACCAATCCCTTGTCTTTTTTATACCTGGCAGCTTCTGATTGGCTGGCTGTCAACCTATCACATCACGACATAATTTAGTAAAGTGGACTAGCTACAATTCTATTGGCTTGATCTAGACATAGTAGATCAGATAAAATGATTCTAGATAAAGAACAGCTTGTAATAATTGTTAAATTTTTAAAAAATGTAAGTACTAGCAGCACATAACATCTTCTTCTGCATGTAAAACTGATGCAGTAAACAAAGAAAACTTTTAGACTGAAGATAAACTCTAAATATACAACATGCTTTTGATGCCGCAGAGTTATCATGAACTCTGCAGCGTTAACCACTAATTGTCATTAGCCACATGAAATAATAATGGTATGGTTTATGATCAACTTCATATGGGGTTTTTGTCCAATGGGTTTATAGCATGACATTATATATGAACTTCTCAGGGTACCAGTAAATACTGTCAGATTGAGGTTGAGTGTGGTCAATGTCAGCGTTCAGAAGCATATAGCATCTCTTCAAAAAGACTCGACACACTCGAGCAACCATTACAAAGATTAAGTTAACTAATTATAAGATTTTTTAAAAAGTGGGTTTAGTATCAAGGTCTGAAGCCTGAGGGATTTCTCTTCAAGATGGCAGGTGTACTGGAATACCAAATCAAAGATTTTACTCCCTCATCAGCTCTACCGGAAATTAATCCCAGGACCTCAGGAACAGCCATCTGAAACTTCTTGACTGTCAGACTGAAATGGCTTCGTGAATTTAAGATTGCTAAGTAAGAGAAGTTCCCCGTGTTGTGCTCGGGTGTGGTTGGACCACTGCAGAATACGGCAACCGCAAACAATCTGCCGCGTGTACGTAAGAGGCGACTAAAGGCAGGAGCTGAGGATGGCTAGAGGGGACCCACCTCACCATGAAGTATTTTCCCCCAGGATTAAATGGTAATTAACCCACCTAACTGAGGAAGGCAACGGGAAACCACCTCAGAAGCCATATTTTTCCCAAGCTATAGGCTACATAAGGTATGGACAAAGCGTAGACTTTGAGTGCTCTTATGGAGCGAGAAAACAGACTTTGAGTATGAATATGTACCTTGAACCTGCCACTTGATAGTGCACTGAAGAAGAAGAAGAAGTAAGAGATATAAAGGTGTGGATTGACACATACTGAGAGTGCAGATCAGCAACCTGTAGAGTAAGGCTCTTTATCCTGGCTTCAGCGGAGGTCTGAGTGGAGGCACTGAAGTCTCTCTGCTGCTTCTACACATTAAATACAACAAAAATACTAATACAAATAATATAGACAAATAAAACTAATAAAAACAATAACAACCAGATACAACAAATACAAACAATCCATTCAATTACAAACGGATACAACTAAAAAATACAAACAAATAAAACACAAACAAATACAAATAATTGCAAACAAACACAGCCAATACAAACAAATTTAATTAAAAAAAGCAACTACAAACTACTAAAATTAATACAAACAAATACAAATACATACAAATACAAAGAAATAGAATGATTAAAAACAGGGCTTACAATAACATCTGTATCACATCAGAACAACGACAGCAACAACACTGGGGAGGTCTGGATGAGAGAAATGGGGAAAGAGAGAGAGTGAGAGAGGGATAGAGAGAGAGAAAAAGAATTAATCAATCTGTGCTGACTATTCGCCATCTATACTAAAGATACATTGAATTGTGGGACAGCTTCAATTAAGGATTACATGAAGTATGCATTGTTCGAAATTTTATAAAACATCAAAAGCATCATTTTGGTACTAAATGATGTTACTGTTTGTAAATTTATTGAAGAAATTGGCTTTCCACAGCTCACTCATAACAGAATATCGCTGTTAGAGTGCTTGACTGATTGATGGACTGATTGATTGATTGATTGATCGACTGATGATTGATTGACTGATCGATTTATTGATCGACTGATTGATTGATTGATTGACTGATTGATTGATTGATTGATTAATTGACTGATTGATTGATTAATTGACTGATTGATTGCTAGTTCACCTACCCCTCTATTAATTTCACTTTTGACATCCTCCAGGGTGGCCCTTAGGTCAACAACTTGTTGATTGGCTGATCTAAGCTCCGCCTTTGTGCGCCTTAGTTCATCCAGCAACTGTCCCGTTTGACTTGACATGTCTTCCATGGTGTTCATGTACTGATCCTAAAAATAACACTCAAATTGTTGTAGCTTCTGAAATTAGAGGTTTAAAAAAAACTAATGTTAATGTCAGTTTCTTCACTCGAAAGTGATGTCAGTGACGGGCGAGCCCAGGATTTGAACCCCGCACATACTGATCCACGATCGAGCATCAAGATGAAAAGAATAAAATTTAGTTGTGTTTTTTTAAATTCTACATTATATTTATTATATAAATATTTTAGTTTTCGTTCCTCTGTCATCTGATCTGCTAAAACTGAGAACTGAAATTTGTAACCTTAGATTTTAAATGCGACAATTCTATCACCGGACCATCATATCAATACACTCATTCATGTTTCATTGCAATAAATGGTACACTTTACATTGTAAAGCATGGCTTGACAAAGTAAAATTAAAGTTAACTCATTAATTAGCCAGGAATTGGACTACCTCTGTCTCTCATCCTCTCTCTGTCTCTCAGTTTACCACTCTAGCTTTTTCTCTCTCAATCTCTCTACCTCTCTTTCTCTCTAAATCTCTCTCTCTCTCTATCCCTCTCTCTCTCCCTCTCTCTCTCTCTCTCTCTCTCTCTCTCTTACACACAGACCTTGATCTCTATTGCCTGTCTCTCGAGGCGCTCCACCTGTGGGTAGCTCTGAGTAGAGTCCAGTCTATTCTGTAAAGACTCCAACTCAGCCGTCGTCGACTTGTACAGGCTCATGGCCGTCTCCTTCTCCTGTGTCAATCAATCAGTCAATCAGTCAGTCAGTCAGTCAGTGAACCAGCCTATCAATCAGTCAGTCAGTGAACCAGCCTGTCAGTCAATCAGTGAACCAGCCTGTCAGTCAGTCAGTCAGTGAACCAGCCTGTCAGTCAGTCAATCAGTCAGTCAGTGAACCAGCCTGTCAGTCAATCAGTGAACCAGTCAGTCAGTCAGTAAGTGAACCAGCCTGTCAATCAGTCAGTCCATCAGTCAGTCAGTCAATCAATCAGTCAGTCAGTCAGTCAGTGAAGCAGCTTGTCAGGCAGTCAATAAATCAATACTAATAATAATAATAATAGTTAAAAGCCCGTTTCCTCATACAAGGATGATGTCAGGGACGTCCCCCCATCACGTCACTACAAATCGATTCACCCCAAACAATCTGAAAAAAATGTGCTGAAAAAAAGAAAAAGATACTAAAAAAGAGAGAGATAGTAGAAACCACACACTCACTCTGAGAGCTGCCTCGAGTTGCTTCTGCAGGTTTCTTATTTCATCTTCTCTACCAACACCAGATGGCTCCATTTTAATGTTTATACGTCAACTAGTCCAAAGTACAGACCAAAAATTAAAAATATGTCTAAAAATAAAATAAAAATTTATATCTATCGCATAAATAATTAAAATGTTTTTCTCAATCGTCACATCTTTCATTTCATACCCACTTGACACAAGTGAGATCAGTCACATGGTCACATGTAGATCTAACAAGACTCAAGTCTCAGTCTTCCTCACCTTCATTCTTTTCTCCATCAGTTCCCTTAACAAATCCTTCCTTCTCTAGAATGTTCTGTCAAGTAGCAGGTCCACTAAAACTCCCTAGAGAAAATCTGTTTTCATGCCCATTAAACAAAACTCAGTTGATCAACCAAGTTAATCCTATTTGAAAGACTAAATCTTATCAATCCAAGTTTTACTATTGGTTTGCATAGAGGCTTGAATTGTCATGAGTAGTCAACACATTTGTAATAACATAATTCAGTGCAGATTTTATTTCAGCATGTTCCAACACGCTCAGTTTTAAGATTTAATTAAATTCTAAAAATTAGAATCAAAGTAAAAGCATTGCAATTAAAGAGTGTAACTCTCATCTATGTAGGCTTCAAATTCTTTTTTTAAACTGTCATTAGTTTAAAGATGTACAAATTACTCAGTATTCTTAATCTCTAAGATTATCCAGACGTATCCAAAATACCGATCTAATAAATAACATTAGATATTACTCTGAGAAAATCATCTCCAAAATTCGAACCACCGATGTCCAAGTTTTGTCATCTCAATAAAAATGACGATAAAATTTTTCAAATGATATTCCCGATCACAGACACGATTGTGAAATTGATTGATTGATATGCTTAAATTATTTGTCTAAGATTTAATTATGAATTTGTTAAAGGACGAACTACGATATTGAATCATGTACACCTTTATTTATATTTAATAACTAAATTTAATTTCCTAATAGATAATATACTACTATAATTTAAAAATACACAAAACTTATAAAACGCTAAACTCAGAAATTTATTCCGAAGGTCTATGAGGAATGTTCAGCTGGTACCATCTATCTTTTCCATCTCTCCTTTCCATCCAGTGTCCAGCGACCTGCGCCTAACCAACCTTTTCTTTAACTCCCTTTACTTTGAACTGAATTTCTGGATTTTGGAATTTGCACCGTTTTTGGACCTTCCTTTTTTGCTCGCCGGCTTGATTTTGTCTCAATAGTGCTCGATGTTATCATTGATGACTGTAGCACTCTAATTGTTGTTATTATTATTACCATGGAGGCCGCCATTTGTAAACAAAAGCGAGCCGCGCTACCAACTCTGAGAATTTTAAAATGCTCGATACTTCCGTAAACAATAAATTATTGTTTATTAAAATATTTACCATAATAATAATAACAACAACTAGTGTGCTACAGTCATCAAATACAACATCCAGCACTATTGAGACAAAATCAAGCTGGCGAGCTAAAAGAAGGTCCAAAAACGGTGCAAATTCCTAAATCCAGAAAATCAGTCCAAAGAAAGAAAGATATTAAAGAAAGGAGGTTTAGGCGCTGGTATTGAGATTGTATGAAATTGAAATAGTATAATTACTACCCCTGTATACATTGAATGACTGAGGATATAACAAGCTTGTCCGATTAGCTGTGTAGCTTTTTCCATAGAGCGGCTCTTAGAATCCCAGTTGGACAGCGTCTGAAAGCATCCCTTATGGCATTACTAAGTGAACGTTAAAATAAGCTCTTATTTATTATGTTAGAGTGCATTTGATGAATATGAGAAAATCAATGATGAAATTTAAGTGCAATAACCTATTTCAACGTTTACCGTTTTTATATATTTGAGATAAACTAGCCATGACACAGAAATCATTTATTACTCAACTTTCCCAGTCCCACAGTATGTCTACTATATTGCCAAGTTGTAGCTACCACTCATTATAGTGAAATGATCAACTAGTTGATATCTATCACTTTGTAATACCATATGTTTAAACCGTTAGGAAATTTAGACCTTTTACCGTATAACCAGTCCAGTGAATGTCCGAGATTTTACTCTTAGGTCAGTGCGGCTGGGATTCGAACCCGCGAGAGTTCAATTCACCTCAGGATCTGTCATTTAAAACACCATGACGTTACCCCTACGCTATTAAGACATTCTAATTAGGCATTTATAGTAGCTTATCAAGTAAACTACTCGGGATTTTCGAGTAAACTAATACAACAACTCAATAAGACAGTTATTTCTATGCGTTTTAATTCTATTCTTTGTCATGATCTACAGATGCGTTAAGGAACATCAAAAATACAAAACAAATGTTCACAGACAAAGTTAAACAAAATAAGAAAGTGGACAGTAATGCAGTCAGCTGTTTCCTCAATATTGGTCTCATTAGACAGTTGTCAGGGTTAAACCGCAAAATTTGCAATTTAACATTTAGCTTAATGAAAATTTTCTAAATTATTCAGAGATCTCATAATCAACTACAATGAATGTTAGAAGAATATTATATATAATTTGCTAATAACATTTCATTACGTTTTGTTATACACTAAACAGCAGATAATGGAAGTTACTGAGCTTAATATGGCATAAAGTTCCAATCATACTCAAATGATGAACAGCCAAATGAGCAAACATAAATAGATAACATCATCATCCAAAAATAGAGGCTTCAGCCACAAGACATTTCTTTTACTATGCTAAGTAATAATTTAGTTATAGTTAATTAAATAATTTACAACATTATTTTTAATTTAATTTAACTTGATCAGTTATTTAGAAGCTAAACATTAGTCTTTCTAGTAAATGTTGAGTAATGGATGCAGAAGAACTAATATTCGACCTCTCGCTTGCAAAGAAAGTTCTACCGATTTGGCACATCAATTGTAATAGCAATGCTACAACGTCTGGGCAAGTTGTTCTTTTAAGTTATTTTCCATTGATAAATAGAATGGCAGACCTATGTAACAAGTTAAACGAGAAAAATGAGCAAAATACTTTTAAGGTAACACAACAATACTCTACTAACAATCAGTGGAAATCTACGATTTCTACAATAAAGTTACATCTAAAGTACAGAAAGAAATTCAAGTCAAGAGATAGAGAGAGAAAGAGGGTGAGAGAGAGAGAGAGTATGAGTTAAGCAGAATGTTGTACAAAGGATTGCTAGCCTAAAGACAGTCAAAAGTGCACACTGACCTAACTATAATAGCGCATGGAACTTTTAAAATGAATGATTTTGAAGAGCTCACATAAAATTAAAGAAAATTTGGGACATATCTTCAATAGATCTACTTCCTACCATACAATATTTGTCTATCACTAGGATACTGTAAGAGTAGATGAGGCAGTGATTCAACGTAACAGCATTCACTGATTACACTAAAGCCTTTGACGCTGTAAACATCTTAAATCTTTGGTCTCACTAAACTACTAAATGCGGTGCATTAGATTTTACGGCAAGCAGGGCTCTACTCTAAGCAGTTATCTTGGTGACTGCTTCGTGTATGGAAGCTGCCACATACTCAGCATTAGATGTCGTTACACCACACATGTTGATGCGCCCGTCACGCAGCAAATAGATATGCTTCTCTTTGATCAGAAATTCTGCCTGAGCAGCTGTCAAACACATAGAAACACATTATATAACTCTGTCTCAGCAGCTGTCAAACACATAGAAACACATTACATAACTCTGTCTGAGCAGCTGTCAAACACATAGAAACACATTACATAACTCTGTCTGAGCAGCTGTCAAACACATAGAAACACATTACATAACTCTGTCTGAGCAGCTGTCAAACACACAGAAACACATTATATAACTCTGTCTGAGCAGCTGTCAAACACATAGAAACACATTACATAACTCTGTCTGTGCAGCTGTAAAACACATAGAAACACATTATATAACTCTGTCTGAGCAGCTGTAAAACACATAGAAACACATCACATACAACACATTGCTTAACTCTGGTTGACCAAAAACACATGTGAAAACCTATAGCACCTAATATTTACATGTTCAAAACTGAGAAAAAATTAAAGCAATATACAAGTGTACATATTAATTTGGTAGCATAATAGTCTATATCTAAGTGATACAAAATCTAAGGTAACGCGAGAAAGAGAAGTGAGAAAAATAGATAGAAGAGAGAGAGAGGGAGAGAGAATTGAATTTAGAGAATTGAAATTCATTATGCTATTAAACCTACTAGATCAAGTTGCTTAGTTGCAACCGCCTTTCATCGCAAGAAGCTTATGACACCGACAGTAAAATGATTTACTTAAACTGGTAGAAATATTCTCTTGTTCAAATCATTGAAGAGTCAGTGCTAACAATAATGCTAGCCCCTGACACGTATAGATCTCTATCGCGTTATCCGTGATATATCACTCAATGATTTATGGTCATATTTACTAGTAAGATAATCAAGAGTTTAAACCTCAACAGTTGCTTAAACTACTGATTAGTCACCATTTGATATTCTGCAAGCTTGAATCGAAGTGTAAAGTGATTGGCTGAGCAGCATAGTTTTGGCGGTTGACCTTGTAGTAATAACCATGCAAAAATTCTGAACAACAGTTTAAACAACAACCGATGCTTAAGTGATCAATTGATTAATGAAATGATAGTAAATGCGGGTATTATTAGAGTAGAGAACCTACCACTGAGTCCAGTGTAGCTAAACATGCCGCTCTGATTGACTATGTGCTCCCAGGTGCCCGGTGTGTTGTGAGTCTTCAGCTTACTGTACAGCAGTTGTCTCATGGCCTGAATCCTCTCCGCCATTGTCTTAACACACGCCTTCCTACACACACATACATATACACACGCATACACATGCAACCACATGTACACAGTAGTACAGCAGCTGTATCATAGCCTGAATCCTCTCTGCCATAGTCTTAACACACGCCTTCCTACACACACATACACATACACACACACACATACATACACACAGTAGTACAGCAGCTGTCTCATCGCTTGAATCCTCTCTGCCGTAGTCTTAACACAAGCCTTCCTACACACATATACACACATGCAACCACACACACACACACACACACACACACATAAACACACAACTACATGTACACAGCTGCATTGTTTAAGAAGATCCGTAACAAACTTGTTAAACTTCGTTTAATTTATTTTCTACAACTCTCCACTCAATTTTTCTTAAAGCGTCTTTACAAAATGTCTCTAAATTATACAACAATAGCAACAACAATAACAATTAGAGTGCTACACAGTCATCAATGACAGCATCGAGCACTACTGAGACACAATCAAACTGGCGAGCAAAAAGAAGGTCCAAAACCGGTGCAAATTCCAAAATCCAGAAAATCAATGAAAAGTTTTTACGCACCACTCAGCGCAGAGGTTGGGTGTGTTGAGAACAGTAGATACAACAAGAGCTCCGTGAGCGGGCGGGTTAGACCACGTCTCTCTGACGATCATCACGAGCTGTGAGCGAATCTTAGCAAGGTCATCGGAGGTCCTCGTCACAAACAACAGCTGTCCAATCCTCTCATCTGTCAATCAATCAATCAATCATATCAATCAATCAATCAATCAAATCTTAGCGAGGTCATCGGAGGTCCTTGTCACAAACAACAGCTGTCCAATCCTCTCATCTGTCGATTAATCAATCAAATCAATCAATCAATCAATCAATCATATCAATCAATCAATCAATCAAATCTTAGCGAGGTCATCGGAGGTCCTTGTCACAAACAACAGCTGTCCAATCCTCTCATCTGTCGATTAATCAATCAAATCAATCAATCAATCAATCAATCATATCAATCAATCAATCAATCAAATCTTAGCAAGGTCATCAGAGGTCCTTGTCACAAACAACAGCTGTCCAATCCTCTCATCTGTCGATTAATCAATCAAATCAATCAATCAATCAATCAATCAATCATATCAATCAATCACTCAAATCTTAGCAAGGTCCTCATCATAAACATCAGCTGTCCAATCCTCTCATCTGTCGATCAATCAATTAATCAATTAATCCAGCAGTCAATCCAACAATCAATCTATCAATGGTTCGAAGTGGTCATCAGAATTTTTCGTTCCATCTGACAATCAGAACTTCAGTTCATCAGTAAATTAATCAATTATTCTAACGGTTTAAACACATGTATAAAGCGATAGATGTCAACATCGTTGATCATTTCACTATAATGTGCATTATTTATTATTTATTTACTTAATAAGGGAAAGGGCGTTGTGTATTTCCACAAGTTGAGCATACCCAGTCAAGTCAGGCACCGTTTTAGAAACAAATTAAAACAGTCCCATCCAACTGCATGATATCTAGCATCGTTACTGTAATCAGATCTCAGCCACTAGTAGCTACAAACAAGAGCCACTAGTAGCTACAAACAAGAGCCACTAGTAGCTACAAACAAGAGCCACTAGTAGCTACAAACAAGAGCCACTAGTAGCTACAAACAAGAGCCACTAGTAGCTACATACAAGTCTGCTCTCAAGTCAAAGAAATCTACCCACATGTCAGTAACCGGACTGAAAACAAATAAAAATGTCACTGATTAACAACATCACACAACGCAATTTATACAAAAATAAATGGCGTGCACTAGTGCACAACTTACTATACAGTCCAAAGTTTTTAGAGAAGGACTGAGCAGCGAGGATCTCAAATCCTTCCTGAACAAAGTACCTGGCGGCCCAGGCGTCCTTGGCTAAATCACCCGATGAGAATCCCTGGTAGGCGCAGTCAAAGAATGGAAACAGCTTCCTCTCCTGTCAACACAGGCAACATTCTACATCACATCTAAGCATCTTCTACATCTAAGCATGCTCCTATATCGATACATGTTTTATATAGGAACATTTAGGAATGTTCCTACATCTAAGCATTTTTTATATTTGCACGTTTCTTAGGATGGAGAATTAAAATAACTAGCAGAAATTAACATAATGCGCATTATTTATTGTTTATTAACATTAGCACTGGCTGAAGCCAGTGGCGAAGTCGGTAAGATACTCGACCGCGGAGTAGTAAGTGAGGGGTTCAAATCCTGGGCTCACCCGTCAATGACATCGCTTTTGAGTGAGGAAACTGACGTTAACCTTGGCTTTTTTAAATAAATTTTAAAACAGCCATGTATCATGCTGCTTGCTATAACGGGTAACAATTCTTACTGGTTTTTGTTGCTGTCCATCTACAATGATAGCTGTGATGCTGTCATCTCATTAATTTTCTCAGAAGAGAGTGAAGAGAATTCGGCACCAGCCGCTTCTACTACAAACAGCTGTTTACTGATTCTACACATCTGTTTACCATTTACTGATTTCAAGAAGCTGTTTACTGATTGGAAGCAGTGGTTTACTGTTTACTGATTTCAAGCAGCAATATACTGTTTACTGATTTCAAGCAGATGTTTACTGTTTACTGATTTCAAGCAAATGTTTACCGTTTACCAATTTCAAGCCGTTGTTTACTGTTTACTGGCTTCAATCAGCTGTTTGCTGTTCACTGATTTCAATATTGATTTATCTGCAGACTTACTTTGACAATCTTAGCGATCTCCTTCCACTGTTCTTGAGTAGGGTCCATCCCAGTAGGGTTATGTGCACACATGTGCAGCAATATAACAGCTCTCTCTGGTGCATTCTGTACACATAAACACACATAACATAAAATCAGAATTTCATATCCATATATATACACATGCAAATATACACAGTGTAAACTTCCAGAGCCACGTAGTGGAAGAATAAATTGAACAAAACAAAAACTGTTTAGTCAGTTTTAGTTCTAGTTTTTTTTTGCTTACTAACAATTTGTCTAAATATTGACAATGCCTTATATGATTTATATACCACAGATTATAATACTTTCGCTAACATTACACTTTTAAAATGTAGCCCAAAATTGAAATCAAAATGATACTTTTAAAACTTACACATGTCTTTTCTAATTTAAATTATAAACAAAACAGACAGCAATAATTATTGCCATTACTATATACATAGGTTAATATAAAAAAGCAAAAAACCTTTAAATCTTCCGTCCAGCCGGCAAAGTCCACACATCTGTTCTTTGCGTCCCAGTATCTGTACTCTCTGATGTTTGGATAGCGCAGTGACTTGGCAATTCCTTTGTGGTTCCCTGCGCACATATCAATTCAGTAGAGGCTAGACTTTCAATTGATCGATTAAGAAATAAATCTTCATGAGATTGGCGACAATAAAGCTGGTAAAGCTAAGGTTAATGTCAGTTTGCTCACTCGAAACCGTTGTCAGCGATTTTAGTTTAATTAAACTAAGGCTTAAACCATGTTAAACATCAATTTCTTTCTCCAGAGCTGCGAGTAAGTGACACGGCAAGCAACTTAAATTAAAAGAATGATAAAAATTCAATTTTTATATTGCGTTTTAAGATACTTTTTAACACTGGACATACAGACTCCCCATTGGACAACTGATCGACGCTCTGTTGTCGTACCGTTCGTCAGTCCATTCGTACCGCTGTGTTATTTATTGTTTAGCTAAGTCAGTGCTACGTACCCCACGTGGGTTTAGACACATAGAGAGTGTCGCAGCCCAGACGTGATATAAACAGGTCCAGGCCTATTCTCACAGCTCCCGTGCCTCCTATAGCCTGGATTGCATCGACCTGCACATAAAGACACAATATATAGAGGCACCATGGTTAATATATAGAGACACCATAGATAATATATAGAGAGAAAACTATGTTTATTTCAATACACTCAAAATATACCGTAACATACACAAACAAGGCCATCAAAGAGATCACAAGTAACCTATCTAGTTGACCACCCCTCAGTCATACAAATTGAAAAACTGGGCAAATGGAATAAACTTGCAATATAAGTAAAAGAAATAACAGTTGATAAAGTTTGAAATAACAGCAACAGGAATTTAAAAAGAGAATATTCAGCCAATGAGAGGCCGCGTGAGGACTCACTCTTTTCTCTTTGATGGCGGGGCTCTCGTCTCCCAGCAGCAGCTTGCTAGCGGCCGCTCTGAACTCAGGCAGACCGGCCACGGGCAGGTACTCGTGGTTGAGAGCGTTGTTCTGAGCCAGCTGTGCCTCCGCCTGGCGAACCACTGGCAAAACCCACGGCTTACTTTCCTCCGTGCGATATGCTACAGATCAATAGTCAGTTATTTCATTATTCAAAGAGTTAATCAGTCGGTCAATCTTTCAATGAATAATAATAATTACAATAAAGGTTTCACGTCCATTTCCTCATCCAGGGAAGATGTCAGGGACGTCCCCAAAATTACTCAATATGGACTGAATTGTTTCGTCTTAGTCAGACATCCATCTATCCCATTAGGGTATGTTAAGAGCACCCATACGGTTCTTGAGGTATCATGGCAATCTATCTGTGAATCAATTAATTAAATAAAACAGACAAAGCAACCACACGGTCTTGTTCTCAACTCTAAAAATTACAAAAAATTACTAAATAATGTCTCTCTCTCTCGCTTAGTGCACTGCCTACTGGCAGGTCCATGATATATAGCGCCTCCACTCTTCTCTGTCTTCCTATTTCCTCTTCATGTCCACATATGAGAAAAAATCAAAAATGTTATAAATAAATAATACACATAATAATATAAATCATAACCAATAATCATAATTGAAATAATATAACATATCATACATTAACTAACTGTAGTTCTAGCATCCCCTATCCTCTTTTATATTATTTGAAGGGTACAGGGATAACCCAACTTGTCACGAAACTACGCTGCCTAGCAGAATCCAATCTTAAATCCTGGTATATACCAATGATCTGAAGCAACACCCCCAACAATATCCACTGCATGTACCTCTTCATCCGTAAAACCCATCACAAGGATATTCTGCTAAACAATGCCCTCTAAAATGGGTGGTTAGGTTAATGGGTAATTATAATGCGTCAGAAATCATTTAAATTACTCGTAAATGATTAATCATATTTTGTCAACAATGCATAACACTAGGATAATCAAATAATGAGAAATGCAAATTTAATGCATAATCCTTCATCAGGCCTACATACCCCCGACACCTAGGTTGACTTTCTTATCGTGTGTATCCTCATTGAAAGCCGCTGTCAGGGCGAACACCTCAATGGCAGGGGCAGCCTCCAAACCTCCGAACCAATTAGCATGTCCCGCCATTGTTAGAACCAATTAATTAATTAATTAATTTAATTAAACTTGATTACTGCACACCCGGTCCGTCACTACGTGTTTTGATTATTTAAGGTTACAGCAACAACACAATTCTACATATCCTACACAGCGCACTGGATTTTTATACAGATTGCTCAATAGAGCTTTAATCGACACTTTGAAACCAGTGGTACGATTGGTTAACTCGCTTTAGCGCAATCGCGGTGAAGGTCAAGCAAGAGGACTTCGATCTGTGGTCAAATACAAAGGTGTAAGTTTTGTATAAATTTATTAAAATTTATGATCATTATTTTAATTTTATATTTATATACATATCTTAATGGAAAAATATGGAATTGTTCAGTTAAATTTTTTCAACTGCCTTACTGAAGCATCTGGTTACTTTCCAAAACTACTGTTGGGCAAAATATTAAACCCTAAGGCCCAAAGTTGCAGTAGGTATTTAAGTAGGCCTGGTATGTAGCTGATTTAAAACTATATACAGGTACGAATTCTTGCAAACATTTAATAGCGCTTATTGTATCCTTTAAAAGTATGATCTCATAGTAATACTATCAAAAATTCCATATTTATCATAATCTCTAAACATTCAGTTTAGTGGTCTAGATAAGCTGCTTGTGTAATAATAGGGCTAAAATGATGACATGCGGCAGACAACCACTAATTCTAAATATAGAAAGTTAGGTGCAACAACTAAAATGTTTCATCATTCATGCGGGCACGTGGCGCGTAAGTAAACACGTGTGACGGATTTAGGGGGCCCAGGTCGCTTTATCCCCCGTCTCGTCAGCCCCCCACAGCCAGATGGTCTAGATACACTGAAAGGGTTGTGGCTTTTTCTGAAGTGAAATTTGAAAAACTGGTTCAAGTAACCAAAAATAATAATTTCGAGCCCCCTCCTAAAAAATTTCTGGATCCGCCCCTGAACACGTGATCGAGCGTATTTAGGCCTATAACAATAATTGTTGATTGTATACTAGCTAGATTATGATTGATATACTAGATGTATCCGTGTGCAAAAATACACACATATCTATTGATCTATATAGGCCTACACTGCATGTGTATATATTTTATAGCTGATATCCCACTTTTGTTTTACAATAAAGTCGTATGGAGTTTAAAGATGTTTTTCAAATTAACGGTACTTTACCAGCAGCCAATTCTACCAAACGTAGAGAAATTTCGTGTAAATATCTTTAATAACGTGAAAGTTATAGTTTTGCGAATAGGAGTGACCGGGGTCAGATAAGAAATTTCCAGTACAGGATACGGGCGTGTTACATGCAGCTTAAAAAATCTCTATAAACATTGGAATAGACAACACGTCACATAAAATTTGTGCTAATGCTATTATGAAGAGCAATCATTTCTTTTCAAAACAACGTAAAATACGGGCGACTGAGCAGAGACTGAGAATGCAACGGGAACTAATCTCAGAAGCCATATTTTTGGATCCAAAGCTATAGCTATAGCCTATTGCCACATAAGGTAGGCCTATTGATCCAGAGTAGAGCAGACTCTGAGTATGAATATGTAGCCTACCTTATTGGACCTGCCACATGGCAGAGCACAAGAGAGAGAGAGAGAGGGAGAGAGAGGAGAGAGAGACAGATGCACGTTTGATAGCTTTATTTTTATACGTAACATTCAATAATTGTTAAAACGCAAACAAACTGTTGACATCTTCAGTAGTATAACAAATAGGTTAGGCCTACATGACTAATAATTAAAAATATACATGTATTTCAGGTCCATTGGCATGTTTTCATTGATTTGCAGATTTTAGTGGGCCTTTAATACTATTAACTGCGGGATGTTTTTGAGTCATCGATCAATATGTCGGTAGGTTATCCGACTGCGGATCAGTAGCCTATATGTGGGTTTCAACTCCTGGGCTCACCCTTCACTGATAATA
Source organism: Enchytraeus crypticus (assembly GCA_905160935.1). Classification (NCBI taxonomy): domain Eukaryota; kingdom Metazoa; phylum Annelida; class Clitellata; order Enchytraeida; family Enchytraeidae; genus Enchytraeus; species Enchytraeus crypticus. Next base: position 30,488 of record CAJHZI010000582.1, read on the forward strand.
TTTCCGAGAGATGAAGGTGAAGGTAACATCAGCTTTACAGCTTTTTAATCTATGCATTTATAAATTATAATGCATCTCTCTCTCTCTCTCTCTCTCTTTCTCTCTCTTTCTCTCTCTCTCTCAGTGCACTGCTTACTGGCAGCCATGATATATACAGTATAATACATTATTATGTAGATATAACGCCTCCACTCATCTCAATCTTCCGTTTTCCTCTTCATGTCCACATGCGAGTGGATCTTTAAATCATCTATAACATTCCTTTTGATAAACGATTATTCTTGGGGGATTCTGCTATGACCAGGTGGGACCCCTATGCCTTCCTCAGCTTCGACTAACATTTACTGGGCAGCGGTGTCGTTCCCTTAGAAAACAATCCTGTTTACCAAATGTAGGTCTAAACATAATGCACCTTACCTATGAAATGCTGAAAACATATAGAAATGATTATGCATCCTAAATTAAACGGTAGGCTGTAATTACTCCGTGCAACAGTTAACCCTGGTAAATGCATTCTGTTTTATATAGGCCTAACCATAGGCGTAACCACGATCGAAAATCTGGGGGGACACAATCATTGGCGTGTCCACAGGGGCGGGATCCTGCCCCCCTAGGCCCGCCGAAAAAAAAATTTTTAAACTATATTTTCATTGTTTTTATTGCAATTTCTATGCGTAAATATGTATGTAAGAGCAGTGGCTAAGGGGAGGGGGGGGGGGGAATTAGTTTCACTTGCATACACAGTATACTACTGTCTGGAGCTAGTGGCGATGTCGGTAAGATACTCGTCCGCGGATCAGTATGTGCGGGGTTAAAATCCTGGGCTAGCCCGTCACTGACATCGATTTAGAGTGAGGAAACGGACTTAACCTTAGCTTTACCAACTTTTAACTTTCAAAAATCGAACCACTGGCAGTGGCCTTGCCCTGAACGGTAGAAGCAGCGCCGTGCGCAAATTCCTCGAGATTATCTAACAAGACTCTGAATGATACCATAAAATTGCATTTACAACTTTCAGAATTCAAACTCGAAATTACTAATGTATTAATTCTTACCAGATGTGGTTTTTGGTCTTTAACAGAAATTTATCCATGAAGCAATTATGCAGAACTTGGTTTACCGTCTATGAATTTATATTGTAACAAATTCCATAAGCTAAACATTTATGCACATTTTTCAGAGCATCTAACGATGGTTGATAAGTTGACCTTTCAAGATACAATAGGCCTAATGCAGCCGCAAACTCTAGGTAGGCCTATAAAGTTTCATTCCGCTTAGCTCAGCAAGTTGGCACTCTTCCATGTTTCGTTACCCTCACTTAACATCAGTCGCTCAGCCATATAGTCTCTGTATACTACTAAAGTAGGTGACATATAGAGGAGTCTATGGCCGAGCATACACAGAACAACTACAGCTATGTCATTAATTAATATCATGGAAGCGTATCAGTTTACCACTAGATCTACAGCACGCCTCTATAAATGCTAGTAATACTTACATGTACACATGCAGTTATTGAGCGACATTGGAAATACGCACAATTTCGTACATAAAGTGTATATATTTGATCCTAAATTCTGGGGGTGACATTTGCATGCATGCCCCCCAGTCTAAATTCTGGGGGGACGTGTCCCCCCCTGTCCCCCCCGGTGGTTACGCCAATGGGCCTAACTATCCCATATCGGCATCTGTAAATGATGAATTGATGATATATCTACAACTACAAGCACACTTGCACACATCGTCCTATATTATGGTAATTGATAACTCAATAGCCTGAGATAGATCGCTCAGTGCATCGCTATGCATCAGGAGAACAGAATATATTATATCCACTATTGCTCTAGGATTCGACTCATAACTGCTTGCAGCGATATATAGGCCTAGGGTTAGAACTCCAACATGGCTGCTGTCGTAGAGATACAGAGATATATATGGTTAGAACTCCAACATGGCTGCTGTCGTAGAGATATGCAGGGTTTGAACTCCAACATGGCTGCTGTCGCAGAGATATATATGGTTAGAACTCCAACATGGCTGCTGTAGTAGAAACAAACATGTTGACATGTAGCATGCACGACGTAGCTTATTAACGTGAGTTCGATTCCAGGACAAGTCGACTAGAGGGTAAATAGCGGGACATTTATTGCATCGATGTGGGAATAATTAACTAAACAACGCGTGTGTTTAAATAAATATGTGTTGTTTATGGTGCCAGATATATCGTGTTTATTTTGATTTTTGAATGTATAAATATTTCGGCGTGTAGGCCTATAGAGCATTGTAGGTAGTGGTATAAATATTTCATTGAGTGTTTATGAGGTCCTGGAATCAATTCCTTGTCGAGCAGATAGGTGATTGATCAGTAAGGGCGGATCACGGAATATTTTAAGACGATGGCCTTCAAAATACGTAGTTTTGGTTGTCCAAAAACAATTTTCGTTCTCCCCCATTTTGTCCAACTTTGTTATTAACACTCTAACCTTCTCCGTGATAGAGTAGGCTACGTTAACAAATTTTAATTACAACTTTTTACTCTTATAAAGCTAAAGAACCTGGTATTCTTGCTGGGTACGAAATTATATCTTGCTGAGTATTGAGTGCTCTTGCAATGCTAACAAAGTTCTAATACTTATACCTACTACTCTAAATAACCTCATTTTATTACCTTGAAATTGATTAATCAATTAACCAACTCGATCAATGCGACTTTTTACTAATAATCCTCTACTAGTAGAATTTATTGCATAGTGGCTGCCTAACTGTTGGTCCTTAAGCCTGAAAACAATTGAGCTAATTCCGCAACAAGAGGTTGTAAATATTAATGGCTGCCGCGCTACAGGAGGCATTGCTTCTTGTTCTTGATTAGCCCGGCGACAAACTGACGCTGCTAATAATTGTACAAAATAAGAAATCTCTAAGGATTAGCCTAGCTGGGTGAACTATGCATGTTTTAAATAGTTCACGCAGAAATATGTTTAAGTAATGTTTGATTTGAGAAATAGTGGCTGTATAGCCTGTTATGCATGTAGATTGTTGTAGACAATAGGAAATAAGTTTAGTTAATCTTTTACATCGCATCTGAGGATGTTTGTCATAGTAAAATACGGTGGTAAGCTATACCAAGTTATTTAAGACTAAGTTACAATGCCATACCTTTTTAACTTCGCAATGATTTGCAGTTCCTACAGCTGCTTGAACTAATTCCCTGGGAAGGAACTATTGAAGCACTGTCCTGCTGATTGCACAAGACTTCTAAATCAAATTGAGACAGGAGCCGAACCCAGGCACTCCTGGTAGTAATGCCAAGTCCTTTGCTTGTTTGACATTAGCTAAAAATTATATATATATATATATATATATATATATATATATATATATATATATATGATATTTAAAGCAAGTGGTCTACTTAGAATTAGCAGTATATATAATCGCATAAATTAAACTAAATATTAGCGTTATATATAATAATAAGAGCTGCTGTTCATATATAGGGCCTACAGAATGAATGCTTGACTGCCTGACTGACTGACTTACTGACTGCCTGACTGACTGATTGTTTGATTGATTGATTGATTGTTTGTTTGTTTGATTGTTTGATTGATTGATTGACTGTACTGTAGATGACGAGGAGCTGCTAGTGAACGCATCATGTCAGATCTCGAGGTTTATGAGTTACATTCGCAAGCGTTGCTGTCCTGACGAGGGTTCGAATTCTATCAGACTACTACACTAGTTAATTTATAATTATACTATTCTATCTGACTATGTTAGTTTATTTTCTAATTATATTACTAGGTCTACTGTTTAGCTTTCATAATTCTGGTTTAGAAATTGGTTTGGGTTTGGTTCTGAGGTTTGCAACCATAGCCGTCTCTTCATCATATTCTTGTTCTGCTTCTTTGTTTATAACATTCGTGCAATCATGAGTATGCACACTGTTCACTACCACTGATTAACCGATTGATTTATTGATGTATTGTTTGGTTGGTTGATTGGTTGGTTGTTTCGTGGATTGGTTGATTGGTTGGTTGGATGGGTGGCAAGTTGATTGATTGATTGACTTAGTGATTGACTGATAGACTGATTGATGATTTATTGATTGATTGATTTATTGATTGACTGACTTATTGATTGATTGATTATTTGATTGATTAATCGATTTATTTAGCGATTGATTAATTCATCGATTTATTGAAGGATTGATTAATTGATTGATCAATTGATTGATATATTAATTGATTGATAGATTAATTGATTGATAGATTAATTGATTGATTGACAGGACTTACTGACAGATTAATTGATTGATTGATTAATTGATATATTGTCTTATTTATTGATGATTGGTTGATTGATTGGTTGATCGATTTATTAAGCGATTGATTGATTGATCGATTGATTGATATATTGATTGATTAATAGATTAATTGATTGACAGATTGATTGATTGATTGATGGTTATATTGATTGATGGATTGATTGATTAATTGATCGATTGCTAGATTAATTGATTGATTGACTGGTTGATTGATTGACTGATTGGTTGATGGGTTGATTGATTGATTGATTGATCGTTTGATTAATTGACTGCAGAAGATGCTCTGGATCTAGCAGACGACACCGGACAGGTGAAGGACGTTCGGTTGCACCTCATGGACTCGGCTCTGGATCATCTACAGCCCAGACAGGCTCTCGTGCTGCTCGCTGCATCGAGCTCTGCCGGTAGACTTGTTGTTCTTCTACCACAGCTTTTAACTTAAACTTTTTAGTTAATAGGGTTAGAAACTTTTTAGTTATTAGCTAAATCTATCCCTAACCCTAACCCATACCCTAAACCTAGTTTTGGTAAGCGTGTTATCAAATCCGTCTTCCGACCTTTACTAACCTTACAATCTGTACAGTGCCTCAGCATTTCATTTGCTTTGATCTCTTCACATTTTGTATATCGGGTGTAGTTTCTCTCTCTATCCATCTGTCTATCTCGCACTCTATGAGCTAGTAACGGTGGACAAGATGGACGCACAGACTGTAATTAATGTTTTAAAGTCTTTTCTTAGCACTGACCTCCTTTGTTTTGTCGTGCAGAAGACGTAACCTTTCGCCCCCTGCTGAGGTGTAGACAGCTGGATCTCTCCTTCATTGGTTAGTTTTTAAAAAGAAGCTAATGTTAACGTCAGTTTTCTCACTCGAAAGCGATGTCAGTGAGTGGAGAGCCCAGGGTTTGAACCCCGTACGCACTGATCCGCGGTCGAATATCCCACCGATATTGCCACTGGCTCCAGCCAATGATTGATGATGGAGGACTTGTTGTAAAAAGAAGATGTCGTGAATATTGGTGTCGTTGATTTCTACATAATGATAACTGCCTCTTCTTTTCTTGTTTGATTTGTTTTGCATATATGATTCAATACTATATGACTCTGTTCATCTAACTCCGTATATTAGGTGTTCAGTTAATAGTACGGGTAGCGTTCTCTTTTATGGTCTATTGTTAGTGTACTGATTAATGGTTTGATTGTTAAAATGTTTATTACAAGAATTTGATTAGGTCTAATTCAATGCAATTACAAGATTTACATATATATATAATATATATATATATATATATATATATAGATATATATATATATATATATAGAGAGAGAGCCTATATAATGTGATATATAATAGATATATATAATGGTGATATATCTATATATATATATATATATATATATATAGATATATATATATATATTTGTATATATATATATATATATATTTGTATTCTGCTCATATTGCAGCACGACTGAATCGCAGAGCCTCTAAGGGCAGGAAGGGTGTCTGGACGATGGAGGGGAAGCTGGGAGAAGGGACGGGAGGCCCTCAGAGGCGGGGGTCCATCGCTTCTAACAGTCGTAGGAAGATACAGAAAGCCCTGAAAAAAACAATAATTACCCCCTCCCCTCGCACGTCAATTAGCTAATTAACAGTCCCTTCGTACGTCAGTTAGCTAACTAACCCCTCCCCTCGTACGTCAATCAGCTAACTAACCCCTCCCCTCGTACGTCAATCAGATAACTAACCCCTCCCCTCGTACGTCAATCCGATAGCTAACCCCTCCCCTCGTACATCAATCAGCTAACTATAAATACATAAGGTAATTAGAACATAAACCCTCTCCAAGTAGTATATGTCAATTTATTAATCCCTCGGATCCACTCTTGCGATAATCAGCAAATTAATCCCTTCTCTCGGACGCTGTTACAAGTATCAACTTTGGACTGGTTTTCTGGATTTTGGAATTTGCATCGTTATAGACCTATTTATCAGCTCTCTTTTGCTCACCGGCTTTGATTTGTCTCGATACTGCTCAATGTTATCATGGACGACAGTAGCACTCTAATTGTTGTTATATGTTATGTTAGAATAATCTCGACAGAGGTAGGCCTTAATTAAGCTGCTTAGGGATGGTATGAAAATAGAGAAAAGAGAAAATTAAACTACAGTAGGACTACTCAGGCCTAGTATGCCACTTAATTGTTCGGGTAAATTAAAGACTGCGTTGAAAAATAATAAACTGTAGCTCACTTAATAATAATAACACAAATTATAGTGAAATGATCAACTACGCTGATATCTATCACTTTTAATACCACATGTTAAATCCATTAGGCAATTTTGACCATATTCCGTGTAGCCAGTCCAGTGAATGTCCGAGATTTTACTCTCAGATCAGCGCGACTGGGATTCGAACCCACGAGGGTTCAATTCACCTATAATTCATTTCTAAAGTTTAAATGTACGCATGCAACGCTTAGTAAACTAATACTTATGAACGGATGTCTTAGAATTAAAGTTAGGAATAGACCGGGTGCGTTATAGTTTTGGAGGAGGATTAAGGTTACAGCTATGGGGGATTAAACAGTGGGTAAAAGTGGAAATTGAGAGCTTTCGGAGAGCGGTCAGAATATTTCTGATCCCCTGCAATGTTTTGCAGATATCTCTCTCTTTCTCTCCCTCATTCTATCTCTCTCTTTCTCTCTCTTTCTATTTCTCTCTCTCTCTCTCTCTCTCTCTCTCTCTCTGTCTCTCTTCAGTGCACTGCCAAGTGGCAGGTTCAAGGTACATATTCATACTCAAAATCTGCTTTCTTGCTCCATAAGAGCACTCCTTAGATCAACAAGTTAATCCCTTCACAAAGTCTATGCCTTGTTCATACCTTTCGTAGCCTATAGCTTGGGAAAATTGTGGCTTCTGAGGTGGTTTCCTGTTGCCTTCCTCAGTTAGACGGATTAACTACCATTTAATCCTGAGGGAAAATATTTCATGGTACGTGAGGTGGTTCCCCCTCTTGCCATCTTCAGTTCCTGCCTTAGTCGCCTCTTACGTACAAGCAGCAGATTGTTTGCGTTTGCCCTATTCTGCAGTGGTCCAACCACACCCGAGCACAGCACGGGGTCTCTCTCTCTCTCTCTCTCTCTGTCTCTCTCTCTCTCTCTCTCTCTCTCTCTCTCTATATATATATATATATATATATATATATATATATATATATATATAGTATATATAGCTTTCTCTCATAATGCACTGCAGCTGCCTATTGGCAGGTCCATGTGCTATATCATCTCCACTCAGCTCTGTCTTTAGCTTTCCTAGCTGCACACTACGTTCAGTTATAATAAATTTGAATTGAGGAAAGCGAGTTTACAGATCTACTATAGTAGGCCTCTATAATATGGCCCCCATCAGGGGAATTCACCTCAGATAAAACATTAGAGCCAGGGAAACTGAGTTCCTTTATGTTCCCCCACTTTAAAGCTAAGGTTAAAGTCAGTTTCCTCACTCGAAAGCGATGTCAGTGACGGGCGAGCCCAGGATTTGAACCTGCACCTACTGATCCGCGGTCGAGTATCTTTCCGACTTCGCCATTGGCTCCAGCCACTTTAACCACTAGGATTAAGAGATATTAAGGTTTTACTAAGGTTGTCAAGAGATATATATGATTGATGTTTTCGTCAGATGAATTCGATTTAAGTAACTGCTATTGTCTTTAAAATTGTCGTTGAGCCAAATTATTACTTTTTATAAAATTGAGAGTGTGTGCTGTAGTTAATGAGGGGTTGTTTACAAATAAACATCTAAGTATGTGTTTATGTTTTATTTCTATTATCTTACTTTTTAATTTCTAATCTAATTCTTTAGCGCCTTTTATTTGAAATAAATATGTTTGACATAAATCAGTTTAACACTGGTAGAACTTTTAAAAACTTGTGACTAAATTTTATAAGAAGACTTTTTAGAACAAAATTATAATAACAGATGCTGAACTGTAAAATATATTATAGGAATTTATATAATTTATTAGGAAGTTAAGTCTTGTTGACTCTCTCTCTGAATTCTATGAACACTTAATTCATACTAAACAATGATAATTAATTATGATATTTCTTGCTGTTTAGCACGTAAGCATCTAATTCTCATTTTGTTGTCATGGACAACAGTAGCACTCTAATTCAGTTGTTGTTTTTGTTGTTAAATTAAGCTTATTATTGAGCCTCATTTAATGAAATAATGTTCAACTAAATATGCACATAGTTTCGAATTGGTTATGAAAAAAGGTTCTATAAAAATAAATAGTCTAATCTTTATGTGAATATGAACTTATTTTTGTACAGTAATAGGAGAAGGATAGTATATATATATATATATATATATATATATATATATATATATATATATATATATATATATATATATATATATATAGATAGATAGATAGATAGATAGATAGATCTTGAAATATTCTATTTTTATAATTAAGTAAAACTCTGTAGAATTTTTTTCTCTTCTGGATAGCAGACAAATAGAAACCATGTCAGCCTCTGCTAGGCGACGCAGACGTACCAACTCAAATAATTCAGAAAGTGAACCCCTGGTTAACAGCAGCGGCCGAGCAATGCAAGATTCTGCGGCTGCAGTGTTACCACCACCTGGAGTTTCGTCAGCAGGGTCTGGCAGCTCTGGTTGTAAAGATAGATCGCAGGAGTTCAAGACAATTGTGAAAACATTGCAGTCATCGTTACAGGTAATAATTTAGTATAATTAGGTAATGAAATGTTTAGGTTCTCTCTCTTAGTGCACTGCCTACTGGCAGGTCCATGGTACATAACGTCTCCACTCTTCTCTGTCTTCCGCCTTCCTCTTCATTTCCACATATGAGTGGGTCTTAAAATCATCTAACATACCTAATCTCGGCCTGCCCCTGCCTCTTTTTCCTTCCATTCTACCTTCTATGACCTCTTTTAATAGACCTTCCCACCTTAGAATGTGTCCTATCCATCTCTTCTTCCTATTTCTTAATACATTTATCAACTGTCTATCTGTGCCAACTCTCTCCAGGACTTCCTGGAGCTAAAGGTTGTTGGTATGTTTAGGTTATTAAATTAAATAACTGGGAACAATTGAAGACTAAATTGAATTGGTTGGATGTAGACATCAAATCAATAATTTGAATGCACAAGGGTTTTAGCAGATTTGGATTCTTTGGAGTCAGTTCTTCAATGCAAATAAACGTATAACAACAATATTACTACTATAACAATGTAACAGCTATGTTAAAATTCATCTGTTTTCAAAAGCTGAGATTTGATGTTGGATTTACATTATTGCAGAAGTTTGCTTAGGTTTTATAATTATGTAATTTTCTTTGCAACTGAAAAATTGTGTGAGGTTCGATGTGATCTATAGACACCATCTCATAATCAAATGATGGGCATTTGTTTGGATGCAGAACGTCATTCATAGCTTTATCTATATGTAGTAGATTTAAGAATGTTATATTCTTAAATCTACTACATATATTATAATATTATCATGTACATGTGTAAAATAATGTTTTCTATGTGTTGAGGTGTATGATTTAACATGCTAATGTTCTCTTTGTTGTTTAGTATGAAACACTTTACATGACTAAGCGATGCAAGAATTTTAATTTTAATAATTTATCGTATTAATGGATATTTGTTTTTCATAGTACATTGAAAAAATTAAAAAAATTACAATAAGATAAATGGGAATTTTTCTTGTGTATGTAAAATTGTGTTTCATTTTATTAGTTACGTACAGAACTGACATTATTTTGTATTTACAAGCTTAACTGTATTTGCTAAGATGTTTTACAGGCCTTTCTTAATTCCGAACATGTGATGTTGTATATAATTGTATATTGTACAGTATAACAATGTGAACGGGGTGAATCATAAGGGTGCTCGTCCTAAAGCAACTGTGAGGAGTGATTTCAACAATGTCGCAAAGTCAGTTAATTTTCTATCAACTACTGTGCGAGTCATTTTATGTCTAGTGTCATATGAATCAGCAATTAAACTCCACACTATCTTTCTCTCTCTTCAGTGCACTGCCAAGTGGCAGGTTCAAGGTACATATTCATACTCAAAGTCTGTTTTCTCGCTCCATAAGAACACTCCTTAGATCAACAAGTTAATCCCTTCACAAAGTCTATGCCTTATTCATATCTTTTGTAGCGTACAGCTGGGGAAAGTATGGCTTCTGAGGTGGTTTCCCGTTGCCTTCCTCAGTTAGATAGATTAATTACCATTTAATCCTGGGGAAATTATTTCATGGTGCGGTGGGTCCCCTCTTGTCATCCTCAGCTCCTGCCTTAGTCGCCTCTTAAGTACATGCAGCAGATTGTTTGCGGTTGCCCTATTCTGCAGTGGTCCAGTCACACCCGAGTACAACACGGGGAACTCTTCATTATGGTTTAAACTATTTTTTAGTGTTAGCTGTAACTGTTGCTTTCTTTCAAATCCTTTGGACAGATCTCTTTTTTCAAAACAGTCGAATGATGCTGTGTACTGTTTACTTAAAATGTCTTCTCAGAAACAGTATATGATAGTTTTTTCTAATGAATGTTATCTCAGAAGATTTGCTATACAATAATTTTAGTAATTGGCGCTATTGTTGTTTAAATAAAGTATTATTTTTTAAAGAGTTAGAAACAAATTCTGTTTTTATATTTTTAGATTAAAATTGCGTCTATTCTAATGTAGACTATGTTATCGTATTGACATCTTGTACAATGACTGTAGTGTGACGATTTTTGTTAATGTTGTTTCAGACGTATATCTAAAGATCTTGCCAGTACATTCTCTAAACTTGAAAAATTGACGCTGTGTGAGTGCATACTATGATATCTACACAAATTTCTCATCTCTTTGCAATTAGTGAGCTGTAAAATATTTATGAACTATGTTATAGTTCATGGATTTGTGAATATTTATATCTGTTAGGTTTTAATGCTACACTCAGGATTGAGCTGTGGTCCATATGCTTACAGTATACTTTGTACTCCATCATGCTATTATATATATTTATACTCCATCATGATTGGGAGCAGTCTTAACTTGGGCTTTAAAGCCCAAATTAAGACTGCTCCCAATCTCTGGTGCATTTCAGTGATGAGAAATTGTACTGGATTTTAGTGCACCCATTGATCCATAGTCAGACAACTTGTCAACATGCTACCAATTTAACTCAGATGCTACATTTTATACAGTCCTGAAATTTGTTTTGTGAGTGAAGATATATATCTACAAGTATGAAATATTAGAAATGTAGAAGTTTATTTATTGTTGGAAATATTATAATTAATAATTTAGTATTGTAACCTTTAATGTTTACTTCTTGAAGCCATATTCCTTATATATATCTGCTTCTAATATCAGTTAACTATAAGTTTATATTGTTTGTGTCTCATTGAGTCAATCTTCATATAATACCAATTTCTAGGTATGAGGCATTTCTTCTTTCAATTGACGCGCAGCTTAACTGAGCTAAATCCCTTTTATGTAAAATATCTATAGAAGATACCTTACATTTATGAGATATCTTACAATATAAATGTCTGCCGTAAAGCAGTCTCCGGACTGGCTTTCGTTTAGGACCTAACTTCTCCTCAGCACATTTCTTTTGCAGATTGGTCTGGGTGAATTGATCTGTTGTGATGTGTGCTGTGCGGACGTCCCTGACATCATCCCTGGATGAGGAAACGAACGTTAAACCTTTATTATTTATGTAATGACCTTTATTTGATTTATGTAATGTTGCAATACATGTTGCAATTGTTATTGAAAACAATTTTAGTTTCATTTCTCTTATATCTAGCCTATTAAGTGTTTATGCTACATCTGTAATTTGCTATGCTGTTTCTGTTGGAATTTCTGTGCTGTAACTTTCTGCGGTTGTCAGATTGAACGAAAATAAACGAATATATTATTATTATGTCTATGGTGCAGTGGCTAAGCGTAAGTCACTGTTTGACGACAGAGGAGAGGAGATTGAGAAACTGACGGACATCATCAGACAAGATCTGACGTCTCTCAACACTCAGATCAGTCATCTACAGGCTGTACGTTGTTTCTATATAGCCTATCTCTTGTGTTTAACGCTATCTTCCACTCTTGATTATTGTTGTGTCTGTATAACCTATCTCTGTTATAACCTATTGAATGTCTAAATAGCATAGGGGTAACGTCATGAAGTTTTAAAGTTTTTTCCTGAGGTGAATTGAACCCTTGTGGTTCGAATCCCGGCCGCGCTGATCTGAGAGTAAAATCTCGGACATTCACTGAACTGGTTATACGGAAAATGGTCTAAATTGCCTAACGGATTAAACATGTGGTTTTATAAAAGTGATAGATATCAACATAGTTGATTATTCACTATAATGCGCGTTTACTTTTTACTCTTGTGTATAACAATATCTCCTACTCTTGATTACTCTTCTTGAAGCCATAATCCATATCTGTGATGATATTTTTTGTGATGTTATGGTATGTTATGTGATAGTATGTTATGTGATAGTATGTTATGTGATGGTATGATATGTGATGGTATGTATGTTATGTGATGGTATGATATGTGATGGTATGTATGTTATGTGATGGTATGTTATGTGATGGTATGTATGTTATGTGATGGTATGTTATGTGATGGTATGATATGTGGTGGTATGTCATGTGATGCTATGTGATGTGATGTTATGTGATGTTATGTTATGGTTTATTATGTTATGTTATGTGATGTTATTTGTTGTTATGCAATGTTATGTGATGTTATGTTACAGTTAAGCAAGTCGTCACATAGACATGCAGGCTTGCATGAGCAGACTCATAGCAACACGGTAGTTGTGGCTTTACAGGTAAAAACAAACTAATTTCTCTTTTTTTCTTGTCTATGTATTTTACAAATGCATCATTTCAGAACGTTACGATGTGATTAAGAAAAAATGAAGTCAGTGATACTAATGGCAATACAAAGCTTCTGTATGACTTTGTTAGTACTTTTCATTGCTTTTGTAATTCTAATTGAGAGTTGCCTATGTATTATTCCTTATTGCTTTAAGAATTCTAATAGAGAGTTACCTGTGTATTATTCCTCATTGCTTTAAGAATTCTAATAGTGAGTGGCTTGTTTAAAGTAAATCCTATACAGTGTGGATTTTGTTTTTCCAGGACACTGGAGAATAGGTTTACCGTAAATTGTGCTTGTCATAAGAGCCAACCGTTTTCAGAAAACTGATAAAGACACAGAAAAACCACCTCAGAAGCCACATTTCTCCATCTAAAGGATGCTGTATTGTTCGACAAATGCTGAGTTTTTGTGATAAGATCTGGGTAGGAATGTGTACTTACGACAAGTTGTCAATAATTGCTAAATTCGGCTTCTCTTCAAAACGTTCTTGAATATTTTTATAACTTATTGATTGATACGTTACATTTAACCTAAGGAATCCAGTATAAACAATCTTACGTATTAACCTTCGAGAGCCTAGTTCAATTTCACTTACCATCTGGTGTGTTTTAGTGTCATTTTACTATACTTGGTGTTGTCATGTACGCTATGTCTAGATAGTTAATTTTTAACAAATTATAGTAATATTGAAGTCTATTCGTATCCCGACCGTGGTTGAACTGGGATTTAAGGGAAGATGATGATGATGATGATGATTGTAATATTAAAGCAGCAATTATTTTATTGAATGACTTGCAGTCAAAGCTAGCGGGTATGTCAGGAAATTTCAAGTCTGTTCTAGAAGTGAGAACAGAGGTAAGACTTGCGATTTTTTAATAACTATTATAAAAGAATTAAGAAGAATTTCTGAAGATATTGATTTATAAATTAATCTTTTAAATATCTTTAATGAATAATATTAGTCTAAATAAGGGCTAAGACTATCACGAAATAAGTGCTAAGACTATCACGAAATAAGTGCTAAGACTATCACGAAATGAGTGCTAAGACTATCATGAAATAAGTGCTAAGACTATCACGAAATAAGTGCTAAGACTATCACGCTTACAATATGTTTTGCGAAAATAAATCATGCATAACAATGGTACATGTCTAATTTATATTGCAGTAATATAGTTTATTTAGTTTATTTACTTTAGTTTATTTAGTTGAATTTGACTATATGACTAATGGATTGATCGGTTAATTATATTAATAAAATAGCTAATATTTTTATGGAGCAAGTAATATTATTATTAAAATTATTATTTAAATTATTATTACTATAACAAGTTCATTATTATCAATGGTTCAATTAATTCCCGTCGCTTTGTTCCAATTACTGACTAGCTAATCAAGAATAGTGTCTCAGATGTGCTCACTTGTTCAGTAGCAATAATTGAAGAAGTGGTAGAGATTATGTAAAGATTGAACATGTAGTATAAAAAGTATGTCACCATTGACTGTCTTGCTAGTATTGCGACTGTTTATTGTTTGTTGTTGATTTGCAGAACTTAAAACATCAGAAGTCAAGACGAGAAGAGTTTTCATTAGCTCCCCGCACAGCTCCCAGTATTCCTACAGACTCTATATCACGTGCCTGTATGTGTTACATTCCATTAGCTACTCACAAAGCTTCCAGTAATAATACTAAATGAATACTTTCCATACCTTATAAATTTTGTTAACAGATTCTAAAGTCATAAATAAATTGAACTTTCCCCGTGTTGTGTCCGGGTTGTTTGAAGAATTGACCAACCTGTGACTGCACGTGTCGTAAAAGGCGACTAAAGCACTAAGATCCATGCCAAAGTCAGAAGGGCATTCGGTTGGTGAGCGCCTAGGCTCCAGATATTGCAAAAAAAATTTAAACAAATGGAAAAGTCTCAAATAGGGGATTGGCTGGTGGTGTGGTATAGGACAGAGAGGATTTGAGATGGTCTGTTTGTATCCCGACATTGGTTAAACTGGAATTCAAGGGGGGAGAATGATGATGATGATGATTCTAAAGTCATAAATAGTTAAAATGTAACAGCTTCTCCTGCACTTCTTTTAAATTCTCTGAAGAATTTGTTTGATTTTTATTACAATTGATTGACGCAGTTGGTTCAGTGTTGCTACAAGACGAGGCTTCCTTTAACTCTAAATCAGGTCAAACTGTTGTCAACATTGATGGACTCACACCCCAGAGACAACAACAACAACAACTGCAGCTTATAGATGAACAGGTTTGTTAGAGAAAGACGTGGAGGGGAATATTTTCTCTGACTTCTTCCCGTTCCGTAAAATAAAAACCGTTACCTCCCCGCAACGCAGCAAAAATTTGAATCACGTGGATTATAAGCTACCTTTTCAATACACAGTGAAGTCTTTAAGGAATTATTAATGTAGTATGCTAATATACTGCAAATCAGTTTTGTATGACCAGACATTTCAGATTGATTCCGAACGAGGCGTTCTGTCCATGAAGCGATTAAACTTTCTTTTTCATATTTATAATATTATACGTTTCTTGTTCAACTTTTCGATAAAGCCCGAGGCCATTCCGGTCAAAAAACCTATTATGGTCAAATTAATAACTCATGCAAAGGAGTAACTCACGCTTCAAATTCACAATCATCACCAAGGCTAGGTATATTAGACCTGTAATCCTACACAGACTAAGTTAGGCTACGCATGCATGAATAAAAATGAGCTGGTAAAAAGTTAATGTTAACGTCAGTTTCCTCACTCGAAAGCGATGTCAGTGACGGACAAGCCGTATCTATTAATCCTGGATTATCTGTTAATCCTTTCTTTGGTATACTTTGTTACATTTATTTATTTTTAAATATTTTCAGGACGCGTACATTCAGGGTAGAGCGGATACGATGGCGCACATAGAGCAGACGATTGTGGAGCTGGGGGGAATATTCCAACAGTTAGCAACGATGGTTCACGAGCAAGAGGAACTTGTACAGAGGTGAAATATTCGTTACACGTTACACACCCTTTTTAGCAAACATTTGTATTTAATAAAACCGTACCAAAGTGTAAAACTGTAAATCATGTTTCACACATAAGAAGTATAGTAAAAAGTAAAAGTAAAACACACATTTTGTGAAATGATCAACTAGGCCTCTGTTGATATCTATCACTTTCTAATACCACATGTTAAATCCGTTAGGCAATTTATTCCATTTTCCGTGTAAGAACATTGAGTTTGATACGTGCTGTGTTCTCTATTTTAGAGATATTTGATTGAATAAGTTTGGCAGTTTTTTTTCTCGTTGAGAACTGAGTCATTACTCAGCCTAGTCTGACGGCTGCTTTGTTGTTCGAAGTGATCGATCGAGTGATTGATTGATTGATTGAGCGTTTGTTTGAGTGATTGATCGATCAATCGAGTGATTGATTGATTGACTAATTGATTGATCGATTGACTGACTGATTCATTGATTGATTGATTGATTGAGCAGGATCGACTCTAACGTGGACGAGGCTCATATGAACATAGACTCAGCTCACGGTGAACTCGTCAAGTACTTTCAGTCAGTCTCTTCCAACAGATGGCTTATGCTCAAGATCTTCGCTGTTCTTATCATCTTCTTCATCATTTTCGTCGTCTTTCTCGCGTAGTATACGGCAGATAGTAGTAGCCTGAAGTTGAAGAGCGTAAGAACAATGAAGTTAATGCAATTGAGCTGGCTGGAGCCAGTGGCAATATCGGTAAGATAGAGTGCTACTGTTGTCTATGAAAACAGCCAGCACTATGGAACCAAACCGATGAGCAGCATGTGAATGGGCCATGAACGGTGCTAGCCAAAATCCGGGTAATCAGTCCAAGGAAGAGTGCTAGCGGAATAGAGGTTTACGTGATGGTCACTGTTCATTTACATTAGGTGGATAGGAAAGATAGAAGAGAAAAGCTTTCTATATACTAGTGTCATCTATTTACTAATGGATTTATTTATTTGTACATTTTACTAGTGACATCTTTGGAATGATTCAAATGCAAGTAATTATCGTTTAGTAATTAATATTTAACACGAGAGTTTTTCATATGATTTAGAATATAGAAAGGAAAGAGAAATGTTGAACATTTAACATGTAGGCCTGTTGATCAGTTTACTTGTGATGCCTTGAAGCTCATCGGATTTGTACATAAATTGTGTATAGTCTATTAATCAGCTATATAATATCATAACGCTTCGTAATACATGTATAATACTTGCAAATCAGGATAACTGTTATAATGCGAAATTGTAATTAATATACATGTATAATACTTAGTATATAGTATAATTAATATAGGTATCTAATGCGTTAGACTTCAGTCCGTGGCGATGCTTAATAGCCATCAATACATGTATATCGACATAATGTATCCTCATATAGCACATTAAACTTAATGAAAAATCGATTTTTTTTAGAACAATTAAATCTACTTAGCTGCCTGCGGCGTACAAAACATAACGTTAATTTATTGTATTCATGTAGCATATTGATAAGGCTGTCGTGTTTATTGTAATACGGCAGCATTTCATAGGTAATGATAAAATAGCGTTGAGCTGTAGAAATCTGATATAGAATTGGTTTATTTTTGCATCTACTGCCTGTTACCATCGTTAGATAAAGAAGTTATGGATTTAAAAGTAAACTGTTATTACTTCACTATCTATCTGAGTATTTACTTATCTGGTTAAAAGAATTCAACAAGACTCTTTTAATTAGAAATTATTTATCGATCAGTGTGTTGACTTATAGTTGAAGTAAATATAGTGATTTTGGTAATCGATTATTGATTGATTGATACTCATGGACTGATTGATGAATGGACGGATTGATCGATAGAGTGCGATTGATTGATTTGTTGGCAGATTTCACCGTGTGATTGATTGACTTTAATTTAATTAATTTATCCATTCATCTGTATTCTCTTCTGTAACCTGTAAAAGATGCTCTATTTTATCATACTGTTCGTGATAACATTAGTCGACGAGGAAATGAACGTAAACACTAGTATTATTTTATTATGCATTCTGGACTATGAAAGCCATTGAGCATGAGTCCAATTCTCTGTATATTTTATTAAATTTATGAAATAAAATACTGCAACAGAAATTAAGTGAGTCATACTTTTGGAATAGCAGCATTAATGCACGTGTCCATCTGTGACGTGTCTAACAAATGAAGAGTTTAAAGATTAATTGTATATGTTGTGCTAAAGAGTCTGAGTTGTTGACATTTCAGTAAAGATGCCTGCTTGTGGATCAGAAGGTACGGGGCTCAAATCCAGAGCTCTCCCCGTCACTGAGATGCTATTCGAGCAGGAAACTGACGTTAAACTTGGCGTTAGCCTTTTATATTGACTATCATTGATTCGCTAATATATTTGTAATGTTCCTATGCATACACAGGACATTAGGTTTTCTTTTTGTCACGTATGACATTTTGCATTTAAATTCTCTATTATTTAGACTCTTAAGTCTATCAATAGATTAATGTGATTGTGATTAATACTGAACGAATTATCGTTTAATAATTTGGCCTACTCCATGATTACATCCAAGGCATTCAAGCCACGAAAAGCAATGAAAAAAGCTACGAAAAGCAATGAAAAAAGCTACGAAAAGCAATGAAAAAAGCTACGAAAACAAAATTAAAGGCACAGTAGTAGTCTATATTTGATGTATTCGCTTCATACAAGCAATGTTGGTATTTATTCGAGTAGTATAAGGCTGTCTCTAGTTCAGTAGCAATGTCACACAACGGGCCACTGATTCTGTAAATATACTAATATAGACCTAAGCAACAGTGATAGTGCTTGGACAACGTGTTTGACTGAGTCATTGGTATGACTCGTGGAAGCAGCGTTGAGGCCGCGATGAGAGATCGTAGGAAATAAACATCCTATGTGATCGATGTATGTATCGTTTACAGTATGAGATCGGGACTTAGTAATATACAGACCTCGGCATTTACTGTGGCGATATGTGAGCATTCGGTGAATTAGGCCCATTTGCTGCCACAATAAATAAAGCTGGTAAAGCTAATGTTAACAAGCCCCAACCTTCAAAAATTCTTGGATCAACCAGTATTAAGATTTTTAGCTACACACGTACAACACGTTTACGACAATTTTGAACTTTATATGGAACTAATAAGGAAAGAAGGAACCAAATGCAAATCGACGAGCAGACTTTATGAGGAATAGGATGTCCAATTAGTATTCAGAGATTTATAACATTTGTATTCTCTAAGAATGACATGAAGGCGATGAGTTGAGGATACTGTAAGAAAAAATCTTGAATGAAACACTGAACAGGATAGAATGATACACTGAACAGGATAGAATGATACATTGAACAGGATCTGTCGAGTGTCAATCAGCCTATAGTTCATGATTTATGAAATGATTGAGTTCAGTGACGATATTAGGCGCAGCTTCGACTGCAAAATATAAATTCCATTTCAAACATAAATAACTTGAGACTTTTTAGCAAGTCACAAACATGTGAAAGTTTCAGATGAATTAATATAATGCGCATTTAAAGTTTCAATAGCCTAAATGTTGACCAACATACCTAATTATTCTCTGGCGCTTAATTTTTTATTTTGGAATTAATTCCGCAGCCTAAGCGCAAGGTAAAACTTCGATCAGCTGATCATGGAGCCATTGACAAATGTAAACAAATGATTAATTGATCGATCGATTATCGTTTTATAATAACCTTTGAACCCATTAACAGTTCAATTACTACAGTTAATGAAGTTGCTAATATAACGCTTTATGTATTGCGTAAGCTCGCGTTATTAGGCCTATTGGTTTGAACTTTGAACGTGGTTATAGAGGTATCGTCGTTCGGTATCCCTGTTCATGTTACCGGTACTGGAATGATACCAAGTGAATATTTCCTAATGATCTATTTTAGGTGAAAACTTCGTCATGGACGCATTAATCATTAGTAATATGTCGTTATCAAGCTGCGATCAAGCTGTGTCAGGCATTAGTATCATATAGAGTCAACGTAGTTAAACACTGAAAGATACTATCTGGTGTTAGGTCAAATATTGATTCTTGTTACATTATATTATCTGCAGATCTATTGTAAGATGTAACTGACGTATACTTTTAGTTGTGGATGTGGTTGAGTAGTATGTGATTTAGTAGTTTCGCAGTTGAGCCATTATTAAACTTTAAACTCTTTTGATCTGTTATAGTCTTATTGATATATATTTTCAAAGCTAAAGTTTTAGTTAAGGCGCTATTTATTGAATCAAATTTTCCTTTTACGTGTTTTATACTGCTTTAATTGATATTGCTGCACATTAATTTTATAGATCATGTAGCAGATATATTGTATCATGGATTATGCACTTGAATGAGACCCCATTAATACCTCTAATGTCATTCCTATCATCATCTCATAGCTAGGTAAGCAAGAATGCCATGTCACAGATATACCTATGGGAATTTCTTTTGCTACATTTTCCGCAAATTACTCGTTCTCTGCCTATGTAGCCTATGTTTATAACCTGATATATATCAAGTTATAATATATATTATGACGTCAGATTAGCATTTGATTTCAATACGGTATATGCCGTTAATATCCCAAGAGAATTTAATCTTTTATATGCAGGTGTTGTCTGCGAGCAGGCAGCAATCTATGTTGGCATATGCATAAACCAAAGAGAGAATAAAATCTAAACTGTATCAGTTTAGCATTGATGCATATATATATTTTATTATCACTACTCTGATTGACATCTTTGTTGATGGCACTCTAGATGGAATCAATTAGTCTTGGTAGGTTATACTCTATTCATATATAACTCAACCTATGTGACATTGCGAACATGCCGGCCATACAAAACAACCCTGATGGGATTGATGATGATAAGGCTGCAAGCAACGGGACGAGAACGTGTGAGGCTGCTGAAAGCACTGCAGCGGAACAAGCTGTCTCCTCGTCAACGCTGGAAGAGGAGGAGGGAGCTAAAGGTGGAAGATGCAGACTCTCCGACTCTCCTTCCATGTGCATCATAAATGGAACCATCCCCAATCCTCGTAAGTTTTCATTTTATTCTTGCAGCTATCAATTGTCTTGAACTTATTTCATGTCCTGATGTTAAAAATTAAGTAAAGACGCAAAAGTTTTAACCTCACTTTCATCTTTCAATGATAATGTTGGGTTAGACTATTGAGGGTATTTTTAAGATTAGAAGCTGATAGAGCTCACCAGGGTCACTAAGTGCATCAGGGCCACTGAGTTCATCAGGGTCACTTAGTATAGCAGGGTCACTGAGTACATCAGGGTTACTGAGTACATCAGGTTCACTGAGTACACTTCAAGGTTACTGAGAACATCAGGGTAGCTAAGTAAACTTTAGCTATGTACTCTCAGATTTTACTGAAACTTTAAAATTAAACATGTAACAAACTTAGAGAACATGCAGAATGTGCAGCGGTTCAAAACCGACTTTCTAAGTATTATTTTCATTTCAAACAAACTAGATTGTACAATGAGTTTTTTACTATATGAACTATTTACATTTCATTCAAACTAGATTTGTACAATGAGTTTTTTACTTCATAAACTATTTACATTTCATTCAAACTAGATTGTACAATGAGTTTTTTACTTTATGAACTATATTTACATTTCATTCAAACTAGATTGTACAATGAGTTTTTTACTATATGAACTATTGAGACTAATGTAGGCCTGTCCACTAAATGTTATTGTGTCTTATTCTAAAATTAATGTTAGCCATAGTATGTTCTGCTTAGATTTAAAATATTAGCAGTCAGTTTATGCTCACTTAAGACTGCTTGTTATTGACTGATTGATTAGATTAAGTTGTAATTGATTGATTTGTTCGTGTAGCCACTATGCTGTGTTGCGACTGATTGATTGGATTAAGTTTTAATTGGTTGATTTGTTTGTGTAGCCTCTTTGCCGTGGTGCAACTGATTGATTGATTGGATTAAGTTATAATTGATTGATTTGTTCATTTTGCCGCTATGCCACGCTGCGACTGATTGATTGATTGGATTAAGTTGTAATTGATTGATTTGTTCACATAGCCGCTATGCCCTGGTGCGGCATGGACATAGGAGGCACGCTCACAAAACTCGTTTTCTTTGAGCCCAGGGATTCTGACTTCAAACTAACGGAGCCAGCTGCTCTCAAAACCATTCGTAAATATCTGACGAAAAACACAGCGTATGGCAGCACTGGCATTAGAGATCAGCACTTAGAGATTGAATTGAGATTTGGTGGCCGAATTGGTGCTCTGCATTTCATTCGATTTCCGACTGCAGAGATGCCAGCTTTTCTAGAAATGGCTGAGGCAAAGAAATTTCAGAGTCTGGCAACAAGTGTTTGTGCCACTGGAGGAGGGGCATTCAAGTTTGAGAAAGAATTTAGAGAGGTTGGTGATGCTATCCTCAAAGCAGTTTTATTATGGTGTATAATTGTTATTATTTTTATATTTTTAGTATTATATCCCATGTTGTGTCCGGGACACTGAAGGATTGATCAACCGTTAACTGCATGTGTCATAGAAGGTAACTAAGCAATAACTGAGGAAGGCAACAAGAAGCAACCTCATAAGCTATATTTTTCCTAGGTATTGGTTACGTAAGTTAAGTTATTGGTTAAGGCATGACGATATAACCTTGTGTAGATTAAATACTGATCTATAGAGTGTATGGAATGTGAAAGCAGGCTGGTAATATGAATAAAGCTAAAAGGGTTAAGCTGGTAAGGTAATATTAATGTCAGTTTCCTCACTCGAAAGCGATGTCAGTGACGGGTGAGATCAGGATTTGAACCCCTCACATACTGATCCGCGGTCAAATAACTTACCGACATAGCCACTGGCTCCAGCCAATAAGTACCTTAGACCTGCCACTTGGTTGAACACTTGAGAGAGAGAATATTTATTATGGTTTTTGTTTATTAGTTTGAATATTATTGATACCATTTAGCGTCATCTGTCAGCAGCAGATTTTTGTTGTATTCTTATTGATGTTACGGTTTTTAATAATGAATGTATTTGATATTTTTACTTAAATATATCATTATTCTGCATATAACATTCGTCATGAGTTAAATGTTGGCATTAAATGTATTGTTTATACTTTTCGGATTTTGGCTAGCATCATTTTTGGACCCCTCACTCTGCTCATCGGATTGGATTTGGCACCATAGTGCTGAATGTTGTCATGGACGACAGTTGCACTCTAATTCTGTTGTTGTTGTATTTCATGTATTGTCCTAGATAATGGTTTATTCTAATGCCCCTCTGTCTAGTTTTCTGCCAAATTGCAGGTCCACCGTGGGGTGCATATTCATACTCAAAGTCTGCTTTCATTCTCTGTAAAGATCACTCCATAGATCAACAAGTTCATTTTTAAAAATAGTATGAGGTGTAGTATTAGTATTCAGCATAAGTATTAGTATTCAGTATAAGTATTTGTATTCAGTATAAGTATTAGTATTCAGTATAAGTATTAGTATTCAGTATAAGTATTAGTATTCACCGTCCTCCCATGAAATATTTAATGCTTTCAAGGATTAAACATTTCATTGGAAGAAGCTGTGAAGATTGTTGATGATAGAAACGAATGGAGGAATGTTGCCGCCCTATATTCTGTACAGAACGCAAGGAACTGATGATGATGATGATGACTAATGTTTAACAGAGGGTAAACCTTGCGCTGAGAAAGTTCGATGAACTCGATTGTCTCTTGCAAGGCATTCACTTCATAGACCGCTACAGTCCTCGCAACGAGTGCTTCTACTTCGCTAATGCCAGTCAGCTTGATGTCAGCGAAAAGCAGCCGTTTGACTTTCGTGATCCATACCCCTACCTTGTGGTCAACGTTGGATCGGGCGTCAGTATACTCAGCGTAATGGCTCTCAACCAATACAAGAGAGTCAGCGGCACCAGGTTATATCTGCTACCATACGTAGTTATCATATCTAGTTATCATATCTAGTTATCATATCTAGTTATCATATCTAGTTATCATATCTAGTTATCATATCTAGTTATCATATCTAGTTATCATATCTAGTTATCATATCTAGTTATCATACCTAGTTTATTGCTATCACTTTCAGGTGGCATCTGCTACTTGGATATTCTTACCTGGTTTATTTTGTTGTCACTCACAGAGAAAAGTGACGCATTTACTTGCATGTCCTGCTACACATTCCGTGAGAGATCACGATATTTGAATTTTATTAATGATAACCAGCGACTTATGGCCGTTAAAAGTTACATTATTATGAACACAGAATATCATCCGACCGGAAAAATTGACTAAGTGTATGCCCTATTGAATGAATTAAATGATTAATTTAATTTTGGTTAATTGGTTCCTGATTGATTGTTAGAAATTTTTGATTGATTTACTGATCGATTGTTTGCTAGACTTATTCTTTTATTGATAGATTGACAGACCGACTGATTGATTGATAAACTGTTGTTTGAATGGATACTTGTTCCTATGTCACTCTAGTAGCCAACTAGATATAGTTTTAGTCTGACTGCTACATATATACGTTTGCTGATTGATGGATTGGTTGATTTATGGATTGATTGTTTTATTATTGATGGATGGATTGATTGATTGTTTGATTGATTGATTGTTTGATTGATGGATTGATTGATGGATTAATTGATTGATTGATTGCTCGATTAATTGATTGATTGATTCTAGTCTAGGAGGAGGCACTTTCCTGGGCCTGTGTTGCTTGCTGACAGGCTGTCAGACGTTTGAAGAGGCCATAGATCTAGCGTCACGTGGTGACAGCTCTAATGTTGATAAACTAGTGAGAGACATCTACGGGGGAGACTATGAGAGATTTGGGCTCAGTGGGTCAGCCGTGGCTTCAAGGTAAAGTGCAGAGCCATAAACAACAATAACACAGAATATCATGCACTGTGGTTTAGGTTAAACCTCATCTGCTTGCTGTGTAATGTCAGCTGTGGAATGTCTACCATTTTTTACCTAGTACTTGATGTAAGTGATTTCTAACAACAATCAACAGGATGAGAGTGCTACTGTCGTCCGTGACAACATTGAGCACTTAAGTACCAAATCGAATCCAATGAGCAGAGTGTGGGGTCTAGAAACGGTGCAAGCCAAAATGTGGGAGTCTGAGGAAGGGAGCTAGTGAAATGGAGGTTTACGTATTGGTCTCAGTTCCTGTGCAATGGTTGAATAGGAGAGGTCGAAGCGAACAATAATAAGCTTAACATATATCTTTGTCACAGCCACATGAACTGGTTGGCTAGCTCATGCTGTGCAGTATCACTTATGGATAGAGCTCATCATCATGAGTTTCATCTAAAAGTACAATTGGATTGATAAAAAAATAGCTAATGTTAACGTCAGTTTCCTCACTCGAAAGCGATGTCAGTGTTGTGCGGGACCAGGATTTTATTTTTAACCCCACACACACTGATCCGCGGACGAATATCCCACCGATATTGCCATTGGTTCCAACCAGTGATTGATGATGGAAGACTTGCTGTAAATGGAAGATGTCGTGGCAGTTGATGTTGTTGATTTCTATATAATAATGACTGGTTCTTTTCTCTTTGTGATTTCTTTTCTTTCGCATAATTATGTGATTCAGTAATGTAGTAATTGTTCAGCTAGATAGAATGGTAGCGTTAACTTTGATGGCCTATTGTTCGTTTACTGATTAATTTGGTTTGATTGTTACAATGATTGTGTGCATTTTTCATTCTTTTTGCCTAATTCTATGCATTTTGTGTGACGGTTCTCTTTACTTAAATAAAAACATGTTCCTCCTTTTAACATAACATAACGGCACACTGGGTCAGGAAGCACATATGCTTGTTTAAGACCCATTTCCTCCTTCCTTTCCATGGTTATTAGTAATCGTTGCCTTTTGATGGCGCATCAATTGCAGCCGGCGCGGATTTAAGAATAACCTTCCATCACCCTGGGATTTTTCCTTCCTAAGCTTTTACCGCCACTCGGTCTTCCAATGTGGTCACCCACAGAGTACTAACCGAGGTCGATGCAGCTTAACTTCGATAATTGACGCGCAACTAAACCAAGTGCGCTAATCCCGCCGTCAGCAATATTTTTCCTACATAATATGAAAATATGAATCTCTAAGGTGCTACTTATATTAGGTGCTACTCATTAACCTCTCTCACGTTAGAACGTTATCACGATTTTAGCTTTAGACTAAATTACATTGTAAAATACTAATTTCTTATTTCACCTAGGCCTATTTATCGTTTTATATGATTTACTTTTTAGTTACCCCGTGTTATGCTCGGGTGTGGTTGGACCACTGTAGAATAGGGCAATCGCAAACAATCTGCCGCGTGTACGTAAGAGGCAACTACGGCAGGAGCTGAGGATGGCAAGAGGGGACCCACCTCACCATGAAATATTTTCCCCAGGAGTACATGATACTTAATCCATCTGACTAAGGAAGGCAACGAGAAACCACCTCAGAAGCCATACTTTCCCCAAGCTATAGGCTACATAAGATATGGATAAGGCATAGACTTTGTGAAGGGATTAACTTGTTGATCTAAGGAGTGCTCCTATGGATCGAAAAATGCAGACTTTGAGTATGAATATGTACATTGAACCTTCCACTTGGCAGTGCACTGAAGATAGATATGATTTAGTTATACTTTTGCTTATCTAGTTTTGGTCACATGATGAGTGCCGAGAGACGAGCTAGCTGCAGCAAGGAAGATCTTGCACGTGCAACACTAGTAACCATTACAAACAACATAGGCTCTATAGCACGCATGTGTGCCGTCAGTGAGGTAAGTTTTGTGTACGTGCGCGAGCAGAAGCACTTGTATATAAGTTTTTATTATTATTGTAAAAGCTGGTAAGGCTAATGTTAACGTCAGTTTCCTCATTCGAAAGCGATGTCAATTACAGGCGAGCCCAGGATTTGAAACCGCACATACTGACCCGCGGTTGAGTTTCTTACCGACATCGCCACTGGCTCCAACCAGTGGCGACGGATATTGTGAGAAAGTGTCTAGCATGTCACCATTTGTAAAGTTTCACCATTTGATGCTTAGAAGAATTTACTTAACACTTTCAATTTAATTTTCTGTTATCTCTTTGTTGCTAAAGCAATTGAGCTACTTCTCAGATGCTATATAGACAGTTATATACATAGAGTCTGAGCATAGGCTAACAGCCAAAATTTAATTGTTTAAAAGCTTTAAATTTAATTTCATCTGTTAGCTAATACTTAAGTATTTCTCAAAAAAGTAAAGGTTGGACGCGGTTTGCTGGCAAATAAAGAAGCAATTAAATTCTCTTACATGACAAGAATCTGATGGAGAAATACCTTGATATTACATGTTATCTGGCGACCACGATTGATTTTGATTAATTAAGTGTACAATCTTACCGAGTGTCTCACCAGATAGCACCGATTGTTGCATGGAAGTCTATGGCATTGAAATTTATAATATTTCTTAAATATTCTCAATTTGTCATAGGCTCTAATAATGTTACATTTTAACTTTTTATTTGATAAACACCTGAGCAATATTGATATATGATAATTCAATTATTTATTAGGTGAATTTTCCGCTTTTCAGTGATTATATTCTTTAGTTGGTACAGTAATGTTGCACACCATTTATTAAGTATCAGATTACTAATATGGAATGCCGAAAAAGGAAAATATTTAACTCTGGTTTCTCTTCAAACCACGAATAAATCTTTCGCCTTTTACTAAAGATTTCCGTGGGGAGGAACATTACAATGAGTCTATAGACCAATTTATCTAGGACCCAAGAATTTGGGTCAACTATTGAACAACTAAAAAATTTAGCTTTTTTTGATTGAAAAAATAGAATTAGATTCTCGTTGCGTGATATAGAGTGTAGATATTTTTGTATGACATTTAATATAGGCTTATATGGAAAAGTACATAAAAAGGTAAATGCCGGATGTGAATAATGAGTCAGTAGACAAATTTATAACCTACCAACAAGTTGGGTTTATAGTATAACAAGGATATAGTTTCTAATTCTAATTTGCTTGAAGTATGCCTATAAGAATTAAGTTTTGATTCCCTTAATTAAACACTAATTCTCTTGAATGACATTAATCTTAGTGCTGGTGATATAGCATGATAATTTGCGCCATCTGGCGACACAGAATGATTTTGGTCATTTAATTGTACTATCTTAGCGAGTATCTCACCAGATAACGTCAATTTTTATGGAAGACTAAGCACTGTAATTGGTGTTACTTTTTTATTATATTCGATTTGTCATAATCTCGAATTGCATTACATCTCTCTTTTAATTTAATAAGCACCTGTTCTATTTTGTTTACACAATTATTCTGTTCTCATTAAAGTGGTTATCACATTGTCATTGATTAAATTCGTTTATTTGAACAGTAATGCTGCACACCTTTTAATCAGTATCAGAATACTAATATTGAATGCCGAAAAAGGAAATTTTTTAACTCTGGTTTCTCTTCAAACCACGAATAAATCTTTCGCCTTTTACTAAAGATTTCCGTGGGGAGGAACATTACAATGAGTCTATAGACCAATTTATCTAGGGCCCGAGAATTTGGGTTAACTATTCACAAGGAAATAATTTAGCATTTTTATTTGATTAAATAATATAATTAGACTCTCGTTGCGTGATATAGAGGGTAGATATTTTTGTATGACATCTAATATAGGCTGATATGGAAAAGTACATAAAAAGGTGAATGCCGGATGCGAATAATGAGTCAGTAGACCAATTTATATCCTACCAACATGTTGGGTTAATAATAAAACAAGGATATTGTTTCAAATTCTGATTCGCTTGAAGTATGCCTGTAAGAATTATGTTTTGATTCCCGTAATTAAACACTAATTCTCTTGCATGACATCAATCTTAGTGCTGGTGATATAGCATGATAATTTGCGCCATCTGGCGACACAGAATGATTTTGGTCATTTAATTGTACTATCTTAGCGAGTATCTCACCAGATAACGTCAATTTTTATGGAAGATTAAGCACTCTAATTGGTGTATTTTTTTATTATATTCGATTTGTCATAATCTCGAATTGCATTACATCTCTCTTTTAATTTAATAAGCACCTGTTCTATTTTGTTTACACAATTATTCTGTTCTCATTAAAGTGGTTATCACATTGTCATTGATTAAATTCGTTTATTTGAACAGTAATGCTGCACACCTTTTAATCAGTATCAGATTACTAATATTGAATGCCGAAAAAGGAAATTTTTTAACTCTGGTTTCTTTTCAAACCACGAATAAATCTTTCGCCTTTTACTAAAGATTTCCGTGGGGAGGAACATTACAATGAGTCTATAGACCAATTTATCTAGGACCCAAGAATTTGGGTCAACTATTGAACAACTAAAAAATTTAGCTTTTTTTTTGATTGAAATAATAGGATTAGATTCTCGTTGCGTGATATAGAGGGTAGATATTTTTGTATGACATTTAATATAGGCTTATATGGAAAAGTGCATAAAAAGGTGAATGCCGGATGCGAATAATGAGTCAGTAGACCAATTTATATCCTACCACGAAGTTGGGTTTATAATAAAACAAGGATATTGTTTCAAATTCTGATTCGCTTGAAGTATGCTTATAAGAATTAAGTTTTGATTCCCGTAATTAAACACTAATTCTCTTGCATGACATTAATCTTAGTGCTGGTGATATAGCATGATAATTTGCGCCATCTGGCGACACAGAATGATTTGGTCATTTAATTGTTCTATCTTAGCGAGTATCTCACCAGATAACGTCAGTTTTTATGGAAGACTAAGCACTGTAATTGGTGTTATTTTTTATTATATTCGATTTGTCATAATCTCGAACTGCATTACGTCTCTCTTTTAATTTAATAAGCACTTGTTCAATTTTGTTTACACTATTATTCTGTTCTCAATTAAGTGGTTAATACATTGTCATTGATTAAATTCAATTATTTGAACAGTAATTTTGCACACCTTTTAATCAGTATCAAATTACTAATATTGAATGCCGAAAAAGGAAAATTTTTAACTCTGGTTTCTCTTCAAACCACGAATAAATCTTTCGCCTTTTACTAAAGATTTCCGTGGGGAGGAACATCACAATGAGTCTATAGACCAATTTATCTAGGGCCCGAGAATTTGGGTTAACAATTCAATAAGGAATTAATTTAGCTTTTTTTTGATTGAAATAATAGAATTAGATTCTCGTTACATGATGTAGAGGGTAGATATTTTTGTATGACATTTAATATAGGCTTATATGGAAAAGTACATAAAAAGGTGAATGCCGGATGCGAATAATGAGTCAGTAGACAAATTTATAACCTACCAACATGTTGGGTTTATAATAAAACAAGAATATTGTTTCAAATTCTGATTCGCTTGTAGTATGCCTGTAAGAATTAAGTTTTGCTTCCCGTAATTAAACACTAATTCTCTTGCATGACATTAATCTTAGTGCTGGTGATATAGCATGATAATTTGCGCCATCTGGCGACACAGAATGATTTTGGTCATTTAATTGTACTATCTTAGCGAGTATCTCACCAGATAACGTCAATTTTTATGGAAGACTAAGCACTGTAATTGGTGTTATTTTTTTATTATATTCGATTTGTCATAATCTCGAATTGCATTACATCTCTCTTTTAATTTAATAAGCACCTGTTCTATTTTGTTTACACAATTATTCTGTTCTCATTAAAGTGGTTATCCCATTGTCATTGATTAAATTCGTTTATTTGAACAGTAATGCTGCACACCTTTTAATCAGTATCAGAATACTAATATTGAATGCCGAAAAAGGAAATTTTTTAACTCTGGTTTCTCTTCACACCACGAATAAATCTTTCGCCTTTTACTAAAGATTTCCGTGGGGAGGAACATTGCAATGAGTCTATAGACCAATTTATCTAGGGCCCGAGAATTTGGGTTAACAATTCAACGAGGAAATAATTTAGCTTTTTTTTTGATTGAAATAATAGAATTAGATTCTCGTTGCATGATATAGAGTATAGATATTTTTGTATGACATCTAATATAGGCTTATATGGAAAAATACATAAAAAGATGAATGCCGGATGCGAATAATGAGTCAGTAGACAAATTTATAACCTACCAACATGTTGGGTTTATAATAAAACAAGAATATTGTTTCAAATTCTGATTCGCTTGTAGTATGCCTGTAAGAATTAAGTTTTGCTTCCCGTAATTAAACACTAATTCTCTTGCATGACATAAATCTTAGTGCTGGTGATATAGCATGATAATTTGCGCCATCTGGCGACACAATGATTTTGGTCATTTAATTGTACTATCTTAGCGAGTATCTCACCAGATAACGTCAATTTTTATGGAAGACTAAGCACTGTAATTGGTGTATTTTTTTATTATATTCGATTTGTCATAATCTCGAATTGCATTACATCTCTCTTTTAATTTAATAAGCACCTGTTCTATTTTGTTTACACAATTATTCTGTTCTCATTAAAGTGGTTATCACATTGTCATTGATTAAATTCGTTTATTTGAACAGTAATGCTGCACACCTTTTAATCAGTATCAGATTACTAATATTGAATGCCGAAAAAGGAAATTTTTTAACTCTGGTTTCTTTTCAAACCACGAATAAATCTTTCGCCTTTTACTAAAGATTTCCGTGGGGAGGAACATTACAATGAGTCTATAGACCAATTTATCTAGTACCCAAGAATTTGGGTCAACTATTGAACAACTAAAAAATTTAGCTTTTTTTTTGATTGAAATAATAGGATTAGATTCTCGTTGCGTGATATAGAGAGTAGATATTTTTGTATGACATTTAATATAGGCTTATATGGAAAAGTGCATAAAAAGGTGAATGCCGGATGCGAATAATGAGTCAGTAGACCAATTTATATCCTACCACGAAGTTGGGTTTATAATAAAACAAGGATATTGTTTCAAATTCTGATTCGCTTGAAGTATGCATATAAGAATTAAGTTTTGATTCCCGTAATTAAACACTAATTCTCTTGCATGACATTAATCTTAGTGCTGGTGATATAGCATGATAATTTGCGCCAGCTGGCGACACAGAATGATTTGGTCATTTAATTGTTCTATCTTAGCGAGTATCTCACCAGATAACGTCAGTTTTTATGGAAGACTAAGCACTGTAATTGGTGTTATTTTTTATTATATTCGATTTGTCATAATCTCGAACTGCATTACATCTCTCTTTTAATTTAATAAGCACTTGTTCAATTTTGTTTACACTATTATTCTGTTCTTAATTAAGTGGTTATCACATTGTCATTGATTAAATTCAATTATTTGAACAGTAATGCTGCACACCTTTTAATCAGTATCAAATTACTAATATTGAATGCCGAAAAAGGAAAATTTTTAACTCTGGTTTCTCTTCAAACCACGAATAAATCTTTCGCCTTTTACTAAAGATTTCCGTGGGGAGGAACATCACAATGAGTCTATAGACCAATTTATCTAGGGCCCGAGAATTTGGGTTAACAATTCAACAAGGAATTAATTTAGCTTTTTTTTGATTGAAATAATAGAATTAGATTCTCGTTGCGTGATATAGAGTGTAGATATTTTTGTATGACATTTAATATAGGCTTATATGGAAAAGTACATAAAAAGGTGAATGCCGGATGTGAATAATGAGTCAGGGGACAAATTTATAACCTACCAACAAGTTGGGTTTATAGTATAACAAGGATATAGTTTCTAATTCTGATTCGCTTGAAGTATGCCTGTAAGAATTAAGTTTTGCTTCCCGTAATTAAACACTAATTCTCTTGCATGACATTAATCTTAGTGCTGGTGATATAGCATGATAATTTGCGCCATCTGGCGACACAGAATGATTTTGGTCATTTAATTGTACTATCTTAGCGAGTATCTCACCAGATAACGTCAATTTTTATGGAAGACTAAGCACTGTAATTGGTGTTATTTTTTTATTATATTCGATTTGTCATAATCTCGAATTGCATTACATCTCTCTTTTAATTTAATAAGCACCTGTTCTATTTTGTTTACACAATTATTCTGTTCTCATTAAAGTGGTTATCCCATTGTCATTGATTAAATTCGTTTATTTGAACAGTAATGCTGCACACCTTTTAATCAGTATCAGAATACTAATATTGAATGCCGAAAAAGGAAATTTTTTAACTCTGGTTTCTCTTCACACCACGAATAAATCTTTCGCATTTTACTAAAGATTTCCGTGGGGAGGAACATTGCAATGAGTCTATAGACCAATTTATCTAGGGCCCGAGAATTTGGGTTAACAATTCAACGAGGAAATAATTTAGCTTTTTTTTTGATTGAAATAATAGAATTAGATTCTCGTTGCATGATATAGAGTATAGATATTTTTGTATGACATCTAATATGGGCTTATATGGAAAAGTACATAAAAAGGTGAATGCCGGATGCGAATAATGAGTCAGTAGACAAATTTATAACCTACCACGAAGTTGGGTTAATAATAAAACAAGGATATTGTTTCAAATTCTGGTTTGTTTGAAGTATGCCTATAGGAATTAAGTTTTGATTCCCGTAATTAAACACTAATTCTCTTGCATGACATTAATCTTAGTGCTGGTGATATAGCATGATAATTTGCGCCATCTGGCGACACAGAATGATTTTGGTCATTTAATTGTACTCTCTTATCGTTATCTCGCCAGATAACGTCAATTTGTTATGGAAGATTAAGCACTAATTGGTATTATTTTTTAATTATAGCTCGATTGGATTTGTAAAAAAAAAAAAAAACATTACATCTCTCTTTTAATTTAATAACAAGGAAATAATTTAACATTTTTATTTGATTGAAATAAAATAATGAGATTCTAGATGTAGTTTCATTTTGGAGGATAAATAATTTTACATGACATTTAATATATGCTCATGTAGAAAAATACATTAAAAGGTGTGTATCGGATGCGAATTGATGAAATGAAAAAGTTTTAGAATTCTCATCCCTGACTTATGGTACCGTTGCGTTCTCCGAACCAATTGCAGACAGACTTAAAGAACTTAATAACAAAGCTCTCATGAGATATGAACAAAACTTCAAAGGCCTTCAAAACTTAGCCATCCTCAAAGAAGTAGTAGAATTCGAACATAGAGCAGCTGGAGTTAGTTAGTGTTTAAGCAAGAAATGAAAATTTAAATTCAGTTGCTTCCACAAGGGCTGCTTTGGTTGTGGAAATCTTATGTCATACAAACAAGGCGTCTTGTAGAGAGGATCGAAGATCTTCTGACCTTTACGTTAAACACACTCAATACTGGAAAATTTCCATTTAGACTTCCTTGTGCTGGTGAAATGTAATTGAAATTAGCGGCAACTGTCGAGCAAGATTGATCTTGGTCATTTTAGAGTAGTCTCTTATCGAGTTTCGTAAAATCATTTTATTTCAGTCTTATACATGTAAGTTAAATTTGATTTATTTTTAAGGTAGGCCTACATTTCTCATTGTCATGATAAATTTTAGTATCACTACTTCCATATTGTTGTAAGCAGTTTTTTGAAGTAGGCCTATGTTTATTTATCGTTCATGATTATTTGTTGTGCAGAAAATACAAAGGGTTGTATTTGTTGGTAACTTTCTACGGGTAAACATTATTTCCATGAGGCTCCTAGCTTATGCTATGGACTACTGGTCTAAAGGTCAGCTGAAGGCCTTGTTCCTAGAACACGAGGTAGGCCACTGATACTGTTGATTGTTTTACTTTTAATGTTATTTATTTTCATTTTATTATATTATTTATTTAGTATTTTATTATTGATTCTATTTTAGTTTTTTTAGTGTTATTTACTTTTATTTTATTATATTATTTACTTATTATTTATTATTTATTGTATTTTAGTTTTTCAGTGTTATTTACTTCCATTTACAGATCCGTTATAATCCTGCTTGTACACAGGTAAAAGAGCTAAATTATTCTAAAAATGAGTTTTATATAATATACGTTAGCTACCTGTACGCCATCTTGAATTCACTCTCGTATGGTTAATTTACAGTGTGTTTTGCCGGGTGTTACCCACTGTGGCTGCGTTTGCATAGAAGCAGCTCTGGAAGATTTAATACAAGTATCGTTAAATAACGATACTTGTATTAAATCTCTGTGACTTACATAGGCGTAAAACTAAAATAGAATAGTTGCGTATTAGAGTCGGTAGTATGAAACTGCTCTCTCTAGTAGCTACATTTTCTAGTTTGCTGAAGCTTATGTAGTTGCTCGTGGTTCTGATTGTTTGCGATAGCCCATTCCGAATTTTCCTAATTAATTTTGTAATTATTTTATTTGCTTGAATCAAGGTTACCAAGTAAAAATACTATTTCCTTAATTTTATCTATTTGTTTGTTATTCTTGCTTTCGTTTCAATGGCAGCTTGTTGCTTGAATGAACATATAGAATTGAGAATTCAGGGCATTGAGCAACTTGATTTAGTAGTTCTCTCAAGCAAAAGCGTATGTATCAGGCTTTCAGTTCAATAGTAAAATATCCATTTACCGGTCCTGTATACAGTGCGTCCTAAATTTGTTCCTCAATCATTTACCCTGGGGTCTATCCCAGGTGGAATATCATTTAAAGTTCAGTTATAGGAAATTCTTGCCATTATCTGTTGCCACATGAGATATATTAACACGATTTTCTGTTTTCTTTGTGTCTAGGGTTATTTCGGAGCAATGGGTTGTTTGGTGGAATTATTGAAGGGGGAGGACAAGACTGCGACAGGTGGCTCCAGTTAAAACCATACTCTCACTGTCTATCTGGAGCGATTAGGAGCCTGGTGGAGTTGATGAAGGAAGGAGATTGTGACAGGTGGCTCCAGTTAAACCCATGCTGTCACTGCCTATCTGGAGCCATGAGGTGCCTGGTGGAGTTGGTGAAGGAAGGAGGAGGTAGTGGTAGGTGAGACGCGCTTATCTGGAGCCTATCTGGAGCGATTTTGAGCTTATCTGGGGCGATTTTGAGCTTATCTGGAGCGATTAGGAGCCTGGAGCCAGTTGGATATTTCGAAAGGAAAAGAAAATGAAGGTGCGACAATGGGCGTCAGTGCAACGTCTTCTTCATAGTTTTGTGCTGACTCTAAAACCGAACTAATGCCATTGAGGAGAATTAAAATAATTCCTTGATGAACTGAAAGTCACTTGTTTAATATTCGTTTGTTAACAATGTAGAACAGTTGCTATACTAAAAACTGTCGTAACTGTTTCTTTTCGAATGAATGAATTTGCTGTTTTCTGTTGATACTTGTGTACAGTTACCTACCTCTCTATTAAGGCCAAGTTTAACGTCAGTTTCCTGCTCTAATAGCAAGTCAATGACGGGGAGAGCTCTGGATTTGAAGCCTGTTTGACCTTATTAATTTCACAGTTCTTCTGTTGAAATTAAATTCATTTCTAAAGAACAGTGTTTCTATTCATTCTCCCTCAACGGGTTCTTTCAGGATATGAATTAGGCTGTATATCCTCTGTAGCCTTTAAAGAGTGGAGGCGTTATATACCAGGGACCTGCTAATAAGCAGTGCACTAAGAGAGAGAGAGAGATAGCATAATGTGTATCTAATTCTGATTGCATGCTTATTATATAGACATGCTTTATCTTCAACGTTTAATGCTTGTATATATTTTGCAATTTCTCTTCAGTATTTACATTAGTATAAGCATCCAGGTGCTGTTGTTGAAACTGAATGATTGGTCTACTATTTACCATTGAGATGAACCTCCT
Organism: Enchytraeus crypticus; assembly: GCA_905160935.1. NCBI lineage: Eukaryota > Metazoa > Annelida > Clitellata > Enchytraeida > Enchytraeidae > Enchytraeus > Enchytraeus crypticus. The sequence continues at coordinate 67,588 of CAJHZI010000582.1, forward strand.
TCAAAACGGGGCCATCTTGAATCAAGTATATACCTGCGAATAATTCCTGTTTTATACCGAAAAGGCAAGCGATTTAATGTGTGTTTTTTCTACGTCTGCAATATTAGGAACTTCAAGAATGTACTAGTAAAGCATATTAACATAGGCCAGTACAGTAAGTGTATTAATGCTGTTTACACGATCGTAAATGAATTGAACTATTTTCTTGTATTGTTATTATATTTTGTTACATGGTATAGTATTGTTCAGCTGTATTACTTGTAATTTAATTTTGTAAACGAGTACATTTTGTAACATTGGCGTCGCCAGGGTTTTCTGAAGAGGGGATTGGTAGGATTGCCGCTTAAAAGCAATATTTTAGAGGGGCGCATGTGATGCGTGTCTTTTCTTTATGATCTATTTCTATGATCTATGAAATATTTCTGTCCAACTCAATTCTATCGCATGAGAACCTTCACACTTATTCCGGCACCGACCTATATAGTGAGGGGTTAACCCGCAAATCTCTCCCACCTGGTTATGCCTCTGTTTTACTGCAGTCGAACTTGAATTGTAAGTTTTGTAATAGAGAGACTGTGTTAAATAATTATCTTGAACTGTATGCGACCGATCAAAGTATGAATTGCTAAACTCATTTGTCATCGCAAAGTTGTATACAATTGAGATCTATAGCTGTTTATATTAGTAATAATGATAACAATAAAGGTTTAACGCCAATATATTACCGGTTGACCCCAGTAGCAAACCTTTCTTCGATGATATAGATAGAATTGGTAATACGACATAGTGTCCAGATGATGTCGCCACCCGATGCGGTGTAGCGCTGTGTAACGGAATACAGTGAGGTGACTTAATTGAGCCAAATTGAAACAAATATAGATAACTCAAACGCTACAGCAAGTTTAGCCATACATTGTCAACACGCCAAGTCATTAAAACATCGATCCATTTCCATAATGACTTTAAGGAGATTTGAATAGCAGGGGGCTCTTTCACTTAACTTTTATTGTCAGTCCTTATCGTGCATTTGCATGTTTGCTGTGTGGTTTGCATGTTCGCTATTGAAATATTATAATGAGAACTATATATTAATTAAGTATACTTAATATATTGTTCTCATTATAGTATTTCAATAGCGCAGTGGTTGAGACTATAGGTAACATCATGAGGTTTTAAATGACAGATTCTGAGGTGCATTGAATCTCGATCGATCCTCCGGGTCCGATTCTCGGCCTCGCTGATTTGAGAGAAAAATGACCGACACTCACAGGACTGATTACACGGAAAATGATCGACTATACTTTTATTGCCTAACGATTTAAGCGTGCTGTACGAAAAGTGATAAGATATCAATTACATACTTAGTCATTTAATTTAAATCATTTCATGTCACACGTCATCATTCACTTGACGTTTGATGACTTTTCATATCTGATGTCCAGTGTCAGCTCATTATTTCTTTTAAATTGTTTAATTAAAATGGAGTTAACCTACATAGTTGCATGCACACATCGTAGCTCGAGGTTTTAATTCCGTTGTAGTAGTAGTAGGTGAATCTCCTTGAATTCATTTAGACTCAATTTCAATTGTCTGAATAACTTTTGACTTTCCATTCACAATGTTCTACTCGGTTTAAACTTAAGCAAAGTATTTAATTCATATTAGAATGTCCTAATAGCATAGGGGTAACGTCATGCAGTTTCAAATGACAGATCCTAAGGTGAATTGAACCCTCGATCATAAGATCGAATCCCAGCCACTCTGATCTGAGAATAAAATTTCGGACAATCACTAGACTGTCTATACGGAAAATGGAGTGAATTGCCTAACGGTTTAAACATGTGGAATTAAAAGTAATAGGTATCCACATAGTTGAAAATTTTACTATAATGCGTGTTTATTATAATTGATTGTCTCAATAGCGCAATGGTTAAGGGTGTAGATAACGTCATGAAGTTTTAAATGACAGACCCAGAGGTGAATCGAACTCTCGTGGGTTCGATTCCCAGCCGCGCTGATCTGAGAGTAAAATCTCGGACATTCACTGGGCTGGCTACACGGAAAATGGACTAAATTGACTAACGGATATAACAAGTGGTATTAAAAGTGATAGATATCAACATAGTTGATCATTTCACTATAATGTGTGTTATTATTGGTGGTGGTTCTGGTCTCATTGAAAATGAGATCAAAACAAGGTTAAGAAATACGCTTGAGCGTAAACACTGAACAGCTGATTTGTGTATAAACATTGAAATCATTTTAAGTTTAATTTTATTTGCTCCCATAAGTATAAATCTAAATAAAATTTAAGAGCTAGGACATGTAAAGTTGCTTCATATATTTGAACCTACTGAGTTAGTTAATGCCCATGATTTGTCCGGGAGAGGTTCATACATTTGATTCAAAAATC
>CAJHZI010000582.1:75000-125000 GCA_905160935.1 Enchytraeus crypticus
TGGAGGAGGAACCCACATGGAAGGCCTGGATCAGCTTCTCCTGCAGGGTTTACGTCTTCCTCTTTTTGGAGGCTCTATTAGAAAAATAAAGAAGCTCATTTAATTTTTTTTCCTTCTTTTGCTTTTGATTTTAACATTTTGTCTGAGTTAAAATGCCACATCTAACATCATAAATTGAAGTAATTAGAAAAACAAAGAAGCTAATAGTATATTGTTTTCTTCTTTCTTGTTTTTGTTTTTAAAAAGTGTTTCTGAGTAAAAGTTTGTATCTATTATGATAAAAAAAAGTGATAGATTTCAGCACAGTTGATTATTTCACTGTAATGCGTGTTTTATAATGATAAATTGAAGTAATCTAGCGCTTGATGAGAGCTGAGGGCCTATGACTGTTTGTCAATATGTCTTGTAAATTGTTTGGTGTGTGGTTGTGTGTGTTGTTGTTGTCGTTGTTGTATGAATGTGTTTATGTGTAGGACACTTAACGTATATTTTATAATGATAATTTGACGGCAGCATTCCAATGTGCATTATGATCACACAGATATGTGTATATTATATGTACGTCCCTGACATCATCCTTGGATGAGGAAACGGACGTTAAACCTTAAACCTTTATTACTATTGTTATTATTACTATTATTATTAGTATTAGTATTATTATTATTGTTATATGTAGGATGGTGAACACACGTCACACGGTGAGAAGCTCACATCAGCGTGTCGATGTGTTTTGAGATCACATAGATGTGTGGCTGTGGGTGTTAACTGCACATCTCCTCACCACATAGAGTCTCTTCTATTGTCGCTCAGATCTTGTGGTGCAATGGAGAGCAAAACAGTCGTTGTATATCCCAACAGTGGAGAGATATATCAGTCTGGTGGGAGGTTTGTCATTATGATCATCATCATCATCTTTCCTTAAATCCCAGTTTAAACAGGGCCGGGATACGAATGGACTTTCTCCAGTCCTCCCTGTCCCACACCATATCATCAGTCAATCCCCTGTTTATCATACCATTCTTAATTACCTCATCACACGTCAATTGTGGTCTACCTCTCTCTAGCTTAACATCAAGCTCTTCCCTCCAAACTCTCTTTACTGCATCCTCATCTGGCTTTCTTACAGTATGCACAATTCATTTTCCATTCTGTCCTTCCTAGTTCTTGCACACATTTAAGAATAAAAGAATAAGAAGTTTGTTATTAAAATAATAAATAATTATAAAGGTTAAACGTCCGTTTCATCATACAAGGATGATGTCAGGGACGTCCCCCCCATCACATGTTACTACAAATCTATTCACCCCAAACTATCTGAAAAAATATGTGCTGAAGAGAAAGAAAAAGATCCTAAACGGTGCCGGTCAAGTTATCATGATTCAAGCTTTCTAACTATTTAAGTCAGAAATCAGTTCAAGTTTTAGTCAGTTTTAGTTTAAATCAATTATATATTTACGATCTACTAAGGTTGACATTTAAATCTATATGGGACTAATAGTATAAATATTTTGCAAGTTGCAAATAAATTATTATGATCAGTTAATCAAGGAATTTGGAAGCTGTTAATCTGAAATTAAAATGTTTGGAGAAGTTTGTTTTAACCATCAAGTTATGCAAAGTAGTAGTAGTTTTATTACAACTTTATCATAGCAAACACACCATGAGACAGTGGGTAGGCTATAATATAAAAATATACACCAATCTCAGGCAAAATATACAGTATCTGTAATGAACCTCTGATATCTGAAGAACTGAATAGTAGGTTAATATTCGACTACTGAGGTAATTAGCTTACAACAGAACTATTTTCTTCCGAGGCAATTCTTAAGTTGATGTTTATGAAATTCTAATTATTTATCATTAAATTAAATTAATTTATCCTCAATGCTATTGGTCAGTGGTTATAGTGGGAATTGAGAGCTAGTAGAATTCTCAAAATTGCCTGGGTCCCCTCACCCCACTTTAGCCACTAGTATAGTTATTTGATGTTTGTGCTGATATTTTTATGATTTATTTGACAGTTGGACTGCTGATGGAGCCTGTAGTCAAGAGACGAACCTATCAGAACAGGTGGGAAGGTGGGTAGAGCTAGGGGCTTCGTGGGTGGGAGGGTGTTGTCGTATGGGATCTCTGGACATATCAGTCATACGTCGAGCAATGGATAAAAGATAGGACGACATTACTTCCAGCATGTTCACCAGGTGGCGGCCCAACTGTGTGCCTATAGAGCCTAGAGTGTTAGCGAGCCAGTGCTTCCTGGCTGATTGGAATGTAGGCAAATGACAGTTTATAAGTCAGAGCCCCTGGCGTGCCAGTGCACTAATCAAGACCTGTGTATTATTTAGGGCTGACTGTGTCCGGGTGTGGGAAATTTTGGATCAATTAGTGAAGAGGCAACTGAGCACGAATGGGGGAAGGCAACGGGAAGCTAGCCACATCAGAAGGCATGTTTTTCATAAGTTAAGGTTTCATTCGGTCTGGATTGGATTTACAGGGAGTAACTCGTTGATTTATGAAGTGCTGTTTCTAGAGCTCGAGAGCCGACTAAGGGTAGGAATACGTACCTTGAGCAAGAGCATCCATGACCTCTATGATAAAGCACAGACCTCTTGCTCTCTACTGCCTGTTCAATCCTGGGATATTCTGGTGATATTTGCGGATAATTAGTGCTGAACCGTTGAAGCCGTTAATATGCAACTACTTTGGCTGTGCTATAGAGCTATGGGGGGGGGGCTTAATTCTAGACCCTTTGTAGCATATGTGGAAAAGGGGTTCAAAGTTGGTGGACTAAGCACCGAACTTAGGGGGGCCTAGCGCCCCCTAGCCCTTCTCCTGCTAGTCTTGTCTTGGGCTTTAGGCTTCTTCCCCATTAGTCGTAATGTTGAAATTTTAAAATTGCTACTGACATTAATTTATTAATAACCACAGTAACGTTATTTGTGAAGCACACTGACTGCAGTGCGTCATTTGCCAGACTCCTTGTATTGTGCTGTGACTGTATGGATCAATGGATTTGCGGTAAAGTAGTCATCTTAAAATACGATCGGTACAGTAGATTTCAAATATCAAGTGGGATGCTATTTGTGTCTTTAGGTCAATAACTTTGCTTCAAAGTCTACAAAACCAAATGTCCAATATTGTTGTCGTTATGTTAATTCTTCAACATCACAGTGTGTAATTTTTAAGGGACCCTGGCCTAGAATGAACTGGTACTACGCATTCAGGTAAATATCTATGAAGGAGTATTTAAAGTTAAGTCTGTATTAAGTGCTTTTCACACATGATATTCTCTTTTGTTTACAAAGTTTCACAGCAGCATGAACAATTAGTAACCAACAGTAAGTGTTGCTTAAAAAGTTACCTGCCTATCCAAAATGGAGGAAACTTCTTCCAAGACTATATAGAGTTATTAATTGGGGAACCCCCGTGTTGTTCTCGGGTGTGTTTGGACCACTGCAGAATAGGGCAACCGCAAATAATCTGGTGCATGTACGTAAGAGGCGACTAAGGCAGGAGCTGAGGATGGCTAGAGTGGACCCACCTCACCATGAAATATTTTCTTACCAATTAATCCATCTAACTGAGGAATTCAACAGGAAACCACCTCGGTAGCCGTATTTCCTCAAGCTGTAGGCTACCTTATGTAGCCTACAGCATAGACTTTGTGAAGGTGTTAACTTGTTGATCTAAGGAGTGCTCTTGTTGAGCGAGAAAACAAACTTTGAGTATGAATATGTACCTTGAGTCTAATTAGGACTTGGCAGTGCACTGAAGAGAGAGATAGAGAAGAGCGTTGGGAAACATGTTATCAGCTGATTAATAAATTAGTCAAGGAATTAATAAATAAATGATATTATTATAACAACAAGATAAATGAAAATTAATTCAGCCAAAAATTTAATTGCGCTCATCGACTACATCTGCAGCTGTAGTTAAACTATATTAAGATAAGAGTGAACGTAGCTATATTAGTAGCTTAATTACAGCTCATCCACTACTTGTTACCATTTTAAAGTTGAGTTTTAACTTTATTTGAGGCCATTTATTTGAATGAGAATGTTAGTCTGGTGTGATGAAAGATGCTGAATAGCTCAAGACTTACTTGATTAAGTCAAGTCTTACAATTTTCTTGAGTAATTCAGTAATTAAATTAAGCTTATTTGAACCGCATCAGTTGCAAACGAATTTATGATCAGTAGGTTTGGTAGGCTATTAAACTAAAATACGAACGTTCTCATCGTTAGCAATTATAATTCTAAAAGAAAAATCTCATTCAATCTCTAAATATAATTGGTAGGAAATTTAAATCAGCGATTTATATTTATGTATGGAAAAAATATGGTTTGTAAGTGCATTTTTCTAGAAATATTTTTCTACGATAATTCGAGTTTAGAAGTTTGCTCACGTCTGGTCCGATCATCAGCTGATTCATTTATTTACTTTTTTGAAGCACTTCGATACAGAGTCACAGAGTTAGGCTAAACTTGTAAGATATAACACATGAACACAGTTCATCTAATTAAAACCACATATCATCTAGAAGTGATACAAACATTTCTTAGTCTTATTTTAGGAAAGCCGCTACTGAATTAGGAAATTGTGTCATAGCAAAGTTTCTTCGTTGAGTGGTAGATTTCCGTTGACGTATTCACCGGTTAGGTAATAGGTTTAGTATTAGGTTAAAATATTCCAGTGAAATAATCAACAGCTGACAACAACGAAGATGTGTTCAAGGCCCAGACGGAGTAGAAGAAGGCAACGTTCATCTATCAAAGTACGCTATGACATTATTTACAAATATTGTTCTTTGGTACTTCGATTTGATCTATTTATGGGATGGGCTAATTGTAAGAAATAACAGAAATGTTATCAATAAAATTCCTGAAATTACAGAATAAAGTATGATCTATTGGAGTGCTGCTTTCATCTATGATAATATCAAGCACTGTTAAGGCAAAGCTAATCTGATGATATTCATCACACACAAACACAAACAAACAAATAAACAACATGAACTGCAAATGTCGTACAAGGCGACAAAGCGCTAAGATCTAAACCAACATCAGAAAGGACATTCGGTTGGTCAGCATCTAGATTTGAGAAATTACTACAAAACTTTCTAATCAGGACCCTAGTTATACTGGGATTCAAGGGAAAAAAGGAGAATAACTGTTGGCTGAATTAGTACGAAAATTGTATGGTAAATAGTAATATTCACTTACAGGTCTTTTGTACTAATTCTTCATATTTTAATAAATTTAACTTTTCAAACTGTACTTGACAGAAATTGGAATCGTTAAGCTGGTAATTATCAAAAGCATGCTTTTATATCTGCATTTAATTTATATTGGTAAATAATAACTTCCATATTGTATTCTTAGTATCAACCAGAAAATAAAAAAAAAATCTATAATTATTCTTAGTTGCTAAAGACTCTATCAGTATGATTTTTTATTAGGCACTCCTAAGTTAAAAATTTACACGGAAGATTTTGCATCATCCGCAGACTACATGAATTACCTGAATTACATGAATTACCTGAATTACATGAATTACCTGAATTACATGAATTACCTGAATTACATGAATTACCTGAATTACCTGAATTACCTGAATTACATGAATTACCTGAATTACCTGAATTACCTGAATTACCTGAATTACCTGAATTACCTGAATTACGTGAATTACCTGAATTACCTGAATTACATGAATTACCTGAATTACATGAATTACTTGAATTACATGAATTACCTGAATTGCATGAATTACTTGAATTACCTGAATTACCTGAATTACATAAATTACCTGAATTACGTGAATTACCTGAATTTCATGAATTACCTGAATTACTTGAATTACTTGAATTACATGAATTACCTGAATTACATAAATTACATGAATTACGTGAATTACCTGAATTACATGAATTACATGAATTACCTGAATTACGTGAATTACCTGAATTACATGAATTACCTGAATTACTTGAATTACATGAATTACCTGAATTACATGAATTACCTGAATTACATGAATTACATGAAATACTTGATTCTTTTTTGAAACCGGTATCTCTTCTACAATTAACTGTTTTCTTAAGTCACCAGTCTTTTGTAAATTTCTATAATATCAATTGATCAGACATTATTATAATTAAAGTAAATTCTTGCATCTAGGTGAATGAAGCAGCTCTTAAGGATTCTGAGACAAAAAGAAATGGAAAGAATAGTTTCAAGTCAGTGCTGCAGCTTTGTAAGTACATTAAATTAATGCTGTACATAGTTTTCCTGTATAAATCTTCATTTTGCTCTCATCTTAGCTCTTTTTAATTTATGTTTTTATAATGTTAAGGAGTTTCTGATTATTGAGTGATGATGTACTGTCCAATGCAGTTTTGAGGTGTGTTTGCCTGTGCTTTATCAATCAATCAGTTTCTATATTGATGGTAATTCTGTTGCCTGCAGTTTGGCATCTACTCTAGCTGTGTTTTTAACAGAAATATTAATATATAGGAGTATATAAATGTAAATACATTATATAGATGTACTATAAGTTACATTAAAATGTAGGTTATATAGGTTATATAGGTGTATATAAATGTTCTCTCTGACAGTAGACACTAGAGATTGGAGTTCAAAGAGCTTTACTAGTTATCACTGGACTAATCTAACGGATGGACGATTAGATGCAGTGACTGGGCATATTTCTCTCTCTGGAGTTCTGCCAAATGACCGGTTTCAGATTCTCGCCTGTTTTACCTTCCATTCTACCTTCTATGACTTCTATTAATAGACCTTCTCCTTTAGAATGGGTCCTATACGGCTCTTCTGTATTCTATAGCTCAAGAATAATATGGCTTCTGAGTAGAGTCAGTTGAGTCAGTTGTTACACTATGTATTACCTATATAATCAAACGATATATAATGGTATGCTGGAATAAGATAATAAGGTCTACATATATATATATATATATAGATATATATATATATCTATATATATTATTATATATATATATATGTAATATATTAACTATATATATATATATATATATATATATATATATATATATATATATGCCTATGGTACGATAATGGCATTTAACAGGGATCTTGTCTTTGAGGTCGTTATATAGGTTCATAGTACATAAAACGAGCCCTGCTTCATTTCTCTCTCTTGTCATAAACAGTGTCTACTTTGTGGTATGTGTTTTGTTGAAGCCTCATATGGCCCTCGACACATTGCATTGCTACTACAAGCTGGCTTTTGTATGAGAGCATACAAGCCCAGTTTTAATTCCATTTATAAAAAGTTTTAGTAGATCAATGAATTTGCATTAAAACGGCAGAACCATGGAAATTAAATTTGATCAATTGCTGCTCACAACTGTGCAGTCCCATTTTTAGAAACATAAAATGAAATAATAATCATTTTCATCATCTTCATCATCATCATCATCATCATCATCATCATCATCATCATCTTTATTTGATCCCAGTTGAATCCCAAATAAAGATCTGCAATTGCTGCTTTCACTTTGAGACACGAACAGGGTATAATTTAACTTTAGATATTGTATTAAACTGCAAAGATTGCCTGGAAAATAATTAAATATTACTGTCTTGAGGTACTTGTCATTGTCTTAGCCTGTACCTCCTATCTTTTGTAGTAAAGTTAAAACTTTTTGAAGGTGCTTTGCTTCTATTGAGCCTTTTTATGACACTCAAAATTCATGAGCTATTTCTAACATTACTTGGTGCTTTATTGCGCGCTTTTTCCTTATGGCATTGTTGACGTTAAATTTTGTGCTTTGGATTCCTTCCTCCTCTGATCGCAGATGAGCGATATTAAAAAGTGTTAGAAAGATATAAAACTTGAATTGGCTATTGATGGAATTTTTTTGTGTGTGCCAGTTAGTCTATAGGAATATTCCATGTGGTTCTTATTCGGTCGGCATATTTTCATTTGGTAGGTTAAATTGTTTCTCAGAAAATATTCAACGTGTGAATGGTTAAGCTAAATGGAAATGTGTAGATTGTGCGAGGGCTTGTGTGAGGACATTGAGATCATAGTGCAGAATCGTTGGCAATGAACCCGTCGTCATGGTGTCATGCATTCTGTGCGCGTGCATGCGCGCTTGTCTGTCTGTCTGTGTACTTGTGTGTGTGTGTGTGTGTGTGTGTGTGTGTGTGTGTGTACTTGTGAGTGTGTGTGCGTCTTCCAAAGAGGAGATGTAGGGAACAACAAAAGAGCAGCTTAGAAATGATAAACAGAAATGATAAAGAAGTATTTAACGAGCAGAGATATATATAATAAAAATAATAGTAAAATCTCGGACATTCACTGGACTGGTTATACGGAAAATGGTCTAAATTGCCTAACGGATTAAACATGTGGTTTTAAAAAGTGATAGATATCAACATAGTTGATTATTCACTATAATGCGTGTTTACTTTTAATTTTTTATATATATGTAATTAGGTCTATGTATATATATATATATATGTATATGTATATATATAACATATATATATATACATATATAATATTATATATATACATATATATATATATGTATATATATATATATATACTATATATATACATATATCTAGATATATATATATATATATATATATATATATATATATATATATATATATATATATATATATATATATATATATATATATATATATATATATATATACATAGAAGGATCGTATGGTCGGGTCGTGGAATCATTGTTGGGGCACTGGAATATTTGAGTGTTTACAGCACGTGGGCGGATCTTGTGGTTTAGTATTTAACGGTTTGACGACATGTCTGTATTTCAGTTCTATTCTGCGTATCAAAGCGTCAACGTCTCGAACCTACAGCGCTACTATAGAGTCAGGCTTTATTAATTGATGATGAATGATTGATTTATCGATGGAATAATTGATTGATTGATTGACTGATTGATTGATTGACTGATTGATGTAGTAGATGGTTGAAGGCTTAATCGAAAGAGTATAACTTTATTGTTTTAGACATTTATTGTTCTAATTACAAAAGCGTGTAACGTCAATTTCGTCACTCGATGGCGTCACTATAGGTTCTTATGCCTGGTGCACTCAATCCGATGCGTCAATAGTAATCCAGCTTATGTTATTTATTTTATTTTATTTATTTAAATGATTCAATTCCCCGTGTTGTGTCCGTGTTGTATTGGGTTGTTTGAAGATTTGACCTACCGGTGACTGCACGTGTCGTAGAAGGCGACTAAAGCACTAAGATCCATACCATCGTCAGAAAGGGTATTCGGTTGATGAGCGCCTAGGCTTCAGAAATTGCTACACAATTATAGGGGATTGGCTGGTAGTGTGTAGCACAGAGAGAATTTGAGAGTCTATTTGTATCCCGACCCTAGTTAAACTGGGATTCAGGGAGGATGATGATGATGATGATTTAAAAGATTCAATAATTTAACACAATAGTGCTAGAAAAGTCTCGAACAAAATACAACAATTCACACGAAATGAAAAGGACACAAAGGTCCGAAGACTCTAACATGTTGTATTGAACTGGGTGCTTAGATAATTGCCTTTTAGAACAAAGTTTAACTGGCGGCATTCTCTTCGGTACATAGGAGCCCAAGTTCTGATGATGTCGATGACCTTAGATATGTAGTCTACGTGGACGTCCCTAGTGTAGTCGTTGTTCGAGAAACTGACGTTAAATCTTTAGTGGTCCATGAGGTGTTGGTCGATTTAACAGACGCCTCGTGAAAATGTTTTGACTTGGTTTTAAATTACGATCGTTGAATTGTTATATATGCAGAAACGTTGTAACACCTAGTCGTGACAATCTTTACTCTCTCTCTTCCTCTCTCTCTCTCTCTCTCTCTCTCTCTCTCTCTCTATCTCTCCCACTCTATCTTTATGTCTATGTCTCTCTCTCTCTCTTTGGCAGGTCCATTGCATATAACGTCTTCACTCTTCTCTGTCTTCCGCTTTCCTCTTCATGTACACATTTGAGTGGATATTTAAATCATCTAGCATTCCTAATCTCGGACTGCCTCTGCTTCTCTTTCCTTCCATTATACATTCTATGACCTCTTTTAGTAGACTTCCGCCTTCTTTGAAAGACTTTCACCCCTGAGAAGGACTTCCCCCACTTAGAATGCTTTATTCATTATATAGTAATAATTAATAATTTATTATTTATTATTTATTCATTATATAATAATAATTAATTTATTATTATTTATTCATTACATAATAATAATTAATTTATTATTATTTATTCATTATATAATAATAATTAATTTATTATTATTTATTCATTATATAATAATAATTAATTTATTATTATTTATTCATTACATAATAATAATTAATTTATTATTATTTATTCATTATATAATAATAATTAATTTATTATTATTTAGCAAATACAATCAATACCAATTAACTATGTATTAAATAGCAAATTATAATGTCGATGTTGACAGTGGGTCAGTAAGTAAACATATAACGCGCTACGTTGTAAATAGAAATTTTAGTTTCTTGTTAGATCAACTGGTACTGGTACACATTAGAAGCTGTACTAATCACGTATCTAATATTGATAAATGATAGTTATAAAAGTGAGTCAGTTTGGCATCTACTCGTAGATGATACGGCAGTAGATACTAAGCTAGACTGCCATTGAATAACGTAGGCAGTAGACACTAAGCTAGGTTGAATGATACAGACAGTAGACACAGAGCTAGTCCGCCATTGATCTGCCATGCACCCATGCCGCCATGTTTACAGCTGTTGACCCCTTGCTGTTTCTATCCACAGTCATCTACCTGTGGAGTGGGGGAGGGCTGAGGTGTTCAGTGGCCCCCCTACCCTCCGGCTCGTTCAGTTCAGCCTCTACCCACCGGTCCCCCAGCCTTCCTAGAAAACCCTCGTCCAGTGGGGAGGCCCCGGAGTCGATCCCGGGTGATCGGTGGAAGCAGGAAGGACTCACTGCCGTGCACCGGATGCTGCGGAAGTTCAGTAGGACCTGGAGACTGCTCAAGGACTCCCGCTCCAGTCTCCTCCAGCTGACCTACTGGAAGAAGCTGCTCAAGGTCTACAACAGGATCATTCCTCGTGTGGTCGCCTGCTCGCTGAGTGCCGCTAAGATCCGTGACGTCGTGTCGAGTCTAGGTCATCACGTGCAGGCAGCTTGCGCCCTGACCTTGAGTGGAGGTAAGGTGAGGTACCCAGCCGGGCTGTGGAGCGGCAGGCTAGCCGGGCGGTGGTCCCAGGGGAAGATGAAGATGTTGCTAGGACGACTGGCCGCCACGGGGCGGGGCGGGTCGCAGCTGATACCCCGGTGGTTTGGTAAGATGAGAAGTCCTCGCAGTTTATTCACCAGATGGCAGGGGAGGAGCAGAACTTCTAGCTGTAGCTGGAAGAAAGGTTTGAGTGTTTTCTTTGCAATCTTTGTTTTAATTTATGTAGTTACTTACGTTGTTTTATGTGGTTACTTACGGAGCAGAACTTATAGCTGTAGCTGGAAGAATGGTTTGGGTGTTTTCTTAGCAATCTTTGTTTTAATTTATGTGGACCACAAAAATTACAACAAAGAATTTTGCGTTAATCCCGCTTTTCTGCAGGGTTCGCTTGTCGACATGCCTGCCTCCATTTGCCGCGTTCGTGGACGTCTTTTACTATGCGCATGTCCTCAATTATTCTATCCATCCAACGCTTCCAGGGTGGTATGCCTCATTAAAACATCTACTACAATTCAGTGAGTTATTTAACTGGCTGGATCCAGTGGCGATGTCGATAAGATACTCGACCACGGATCAGTATGTGCGAGATTCAAATCCTGGGCTTGCCCGTCACTGACATCGCTTTCGAGTGAGGAAACTGGCGTTAACCTTAGCTTATTTAGCTTTTTAATTGATTGTTTGCAGCAGGCTCTGGTGAGGAAATGGAAATGGAGGGGTGGAGGAACCGGTGGGTGAAGGGGAGGGGCCTGACCCCCCGCTTAGTGGGACCCAGGAACCTGGTGGACAGGAGGCTGGAGCGACAGAGGATAGGCTCTGCCAGTAGGAAGTCCGTGGTGGCTCAAAGAAGAAACGCAGTGACCAGGGGACATGATGACGTGATCAGAAAATATAACAAAAGGGTTAGGTCCTGGTATATAGGAGCATAATTCATCATCATCATCATCATCATCAGCATGTTCTCTTGAATCCCAGTTTAACTAGGGTTGGGACACACATAATTCTAATTATTATATTTTAAAAAATGTAAGATAAATCATGAATGTTGAGGGAGCTGGTGATGATGGCCTGTTGTCGAGTAATATTTAGCGTTTAGATTAATCTACATGTATATTGTTTAGTCGATATCGCTCTTATTATTGATTCTGAGTCGTAACACTTATCATCATGCTGCTATGAGACAGCAGCAAAAAACTGTAGGCAAGAAAATGTAGGATGATAATGTAGAAATGTTGCTAAATTCAGAAGAATAGGTTGCTTTGTATTTTTTTACTGTAGTTTGTAGTAGCTTTTTTGTAGTAGTATAATTGGGTAGTAGTTTTTGTTATTATAGTCTTTTTTTTATAAGACACGGATGTCACTGTACAACTGAATAAATAGTTAACTGTTGCTGTTGTCAATTTAATGCTGACTGTTGTACTATTACTATTATTTATTGATTTCTACTATACCGCGCAGATGTCGCAAGACAAGAGGAAGCACCTGAGGGCAATACTGAGTTAATGCTGATGCTGACTGTGTTGTGTTCCGTTGTACTGCTATACAATGTCGCTATATAAATAAATAAATAAATATATATATATATATATATATATATATATATATATATATATATATATATATATATATATATGTATAATTTGTATATATATATATATATATATAATATATATTTATATATATATATATATATATATATATATTTGTGTGTGTGTATATATATATATATATATATATATATATATATATAGAATGTTTATCTTTATAAATAGATGTTGCTGTACAAGAGGATGCCGCTGAAGGCAATGTCGAGGCTGTGGGGGTGGTTTAATCAAATAGACCTGCCCACCTGGCTGCGTGGCCCCGCCCTCTCTCTCTATATCTGGATGTTTAACTGTGACCTCTCAGAGGCGGAGCTACAGGATCTCTCAGCATACAACAACCTCAGTGCTTTCTTTCAGCGCAGGCTCAAGCCAGGCGTCAGGCCTATCGACAGATCTACGTGTCTGGTGAGAGCCCTGCTCAACTTAATGTCACATTTACAGCTAATTCATCATCATCGTCATCATCATCATCCTCTCTTGAATCACAGTTTAACTAGGATCGGGATATAAATAGACTGTCTCAAATCCTCTCTGTCCTACACCATACCACCAGCCAATTTACAGCTAATTAATTAATGTATTAAATTATAAAATGCCATTGGAGTCTTTCACTGGGTGTTTGTTGGATAGATTTTGCTCGATGTTGTCGTGGACGACAGTAGCATCTATGTGCAGCAATGTGCATCTGTGTGTTCTCATGTGTTATGTTATATGAGATCTGCAGGGGAAACTCCTCACTCGCTCGAATGAGAGGTTTCATATCTTTTGATCTTTTATCTGCTCTCAATCCTCTGTTGCATTCAATGACTCTTGGTAAAGCATGCCAGTATATCCGATGAATCAAACAGGACCTGCGCAGTTACTCGCTTCTAGAATTCCTCTGATTCTGTGATCGATTGGTTGATTTATTGATCGATTGATTCTGTCGGATGTGTATTTGAACCCAAGAACTCTGCAGTCATGTTGAGTCGTACTAATCAATCAATCAATCAATCAATCAATAGGAAGTTAACGTCCGGATCCTCGCCATAAGGCAATGTCAGGGACGTCTCTTGCAGACTCTATACAAATAGGCGTCAAAGCGCCACACGATGACGACTGAGTACACAGAGACCACAAGAGAAAGCGAGATATTTAAAATTAGAAAGCAGTATTCAACCGCTACATGTAAACTATCCGGTTATATCTATATTGGAGGTTCTATCTACTTGTTATATAAGTAAATGTTTTGAAATACTACAGGTATATTAAGATATTTTTGTAGTTATATCATAATGGCTGAGGTCAGCGTCTGATTTACAATGTGTTGTATTAGAATGCTGTGATCTAATGTTGTAGATATTTGAGGAGAGATTTACAATGTGTTGTATTAGAATGCAAGAGCATTCTAATACAACACATTGAATCTCTCCTCAATTGTTGTAAATCTCTCCTCTAATGTTGAAGATATTTGAGGAGGAGATTTACAGTATGTTGTACTACAATGCTGTGATCTAATGTTATAGATATTTGAGGAGGATAGGATGAAACCAGATTTAACTGTCTTTTAACTGTTTTTTTCTGGTTTTAGACTTTGACCGCCCTGAGGTGTTTAATGTTTAGTTGACACTGTGTTTTATTTATCGCAGTTTAATTACCACTGCTGATTCTAACAACTCTTAGCAATTTTTTAGCTTAATTTACAAAGTGACGTGGCACCTTTCAATTTGTGATCGACAGTTTTAACAGATTTACGCGTTTATACTCTTACTTTGTAAACTTTTATACAATTATATTCTATTCTGAAGGTATTTTTATTGAGATTTTTGTTTACGTATAAATCTTTGTTAGTATAGGCTGTTAGGGTGCATATGTTTTATTATTTCGACTGGATTTTTGTCCAAAGGCCTATGTTTATGAAGGCCTACGCTAATGTAAGCCTATGTTTATGTGGACTTGTGTTTATGTAGGCTTGATTTTGAGTAGTCGTTTGCTTGGGTAGGTCTACGTTTGACTTGGCTTATGTTTGTATAGTCCTGTATTGATAGCATTCATGCTATTAATTTGCTGTTATGTAGATGTATTTTCATTCGTTTTCTCAAGAATTAGACACTAAAATTTCATATTAAATGTTATTTGTATGACTCTGCAGTACTTTGAAATAATTTAATTTCTGTAACTTATTGACTAAATTGCTGTTTCATTCTAATTCTGTTTACTAAATACTGTTTACTAAATACTGTTTACTAAATACTGTTTACTAAATACTGTTTACTAAATACTGTTTACTAAATACTGTATTCTAAATACTGTTTACTAAATACTGTTTACTAAATACTGTTTACTAAATACTGTTTACTAAATACTGTTTACTAAATACTGTTTACTAAATACTGTTTACTAAATACTGTTTATTAAATACTGTTTATTAAATACTGTTTATTAAATACTGTTTATTAAATACTGTTTATTAAATACTGTTTATTAAATACTGTTTATTAAATACTGTTTATTAAATACTGTTTATTAAATACTGTTTATTAAATACTGTCTATTAAATACTGTTTATTAAATACTGTTTATTAAATACTATTTCTAAATAATGGCTGCAATTCATGCGCCTTCAAAAGGCAATGATTACTAATAACTATGGAGTGGAAGGAGGAAATGGGTGTTAAACAAGCATCTGTGCTTCCTGACCCAGTGTGCCGTTATGTTATGTTATAATGTTTACTATTAGGCTACTGTTTACTATATACTGTTTGTAAATGCTGTTTACTAAATGTCGAAATCACTGTAATATGACTTTTACTAAGTTTTTTTAGTCTATATTGGCCTATACTTGAAATGAACTCTAATAGGATAATACTGTGTTAATTATCACTGTGACACATGTTGTTGTTGTTGTACCAGACTAGCCCAGCAGATAGCAGGGTGCTGTACTGTGGTAGGATAGGTTAATTATCACTGTGTTGTTGTTGTTGTTATCAGACTAGCCCAGCAGATGGCAGAGTCTTGTACTGTGGTAGGGTGGAGAACGAGGTGCTGGAACAGGTCAAGGGCGTCACCTACTGTCTAGAGGAGTTCCTCGGCTTTGAGCCTCCCGCCAGTAACAACAACAACAGCAGCAACAACAACAACATCGACTCAGTCTTTGATCCTGACAACACTACTGCTGAAGGTACGCTGAATAGTTGAGTGCATCCTAGCTGTTAACTTTCAATACGTCCAGTAATTAATTGAGTGAATCTTGTTTAATTCATATCCCTGACTTACGCCCCTGAAATTGCCTTATAGTGAGGAGCCGGACGTTAAATTCTTGATTGATTGATTAATCCATTGTCGTTTTTCACTTACTGTAATCCCTTGTCTTTTTCACTTGCTGGTCCTACTGGATAGGTATGATTAATCAATGTGGCAACGAGCTACTACATATTGCCGTAGCTGAACTTGTGGGTATATTGACGAAATACCTCTTGTTGGTACTTCAAAAGCCACAGGTTCAAAGTACACATTGCTTTTTAAGCTCTCTTCCAATTCAAGGTACAAATGTTTTCTTAGTTATCTTCACTGTATCATTTCAGTAGAGCATTCTACTACCCACAAGTTGAGCTCATTACTGAGGTTATGCTTTGAAGCTCTAGCCCGACCCTGAGAAAATATAGTTGGTTGGATTTCAGATCTTCTGATTCTGAAGAATAAATAAGTAAAAATAATGAACGGAAGTAAATATGATTATTGGCCTATATCAATAATTGCAGGTAACGGGGAGAGAAAATTGCAGTACAGCTATCGACATCTGCTGAATGACCCGATAAATAACGAGCTGTTTCAGTGCATTGTCTATCTAGCGCCTGGCGACTATCATCATTTTCACTCACCGGCTGACTGGAGCGTGGAGCACAGGAAACATTTCCCAGGTGTGAATCTACCTATAGTGGTGCTTCCTTGTTTTAATTATGTAACGATACTGTTACATCATGATTTGATAATTTAATAAATATTTTAAGTTACTGTTTGTTTATTTTAAGCTGATGATTTAATAAATATTGTAAGTTAAGATAATTCAAGTTATTTATGTCGTTTTATTTACAGAATTGAAAGTAATATATATTGCCATAAACTTGGCATAGCTTGATGTTGTCATGAGCGATGGTAGCACTCACTCATGTTGTTGTTGTTGTTGTTGTGTAGGAGAGTTGTTCAGTGTTAACCCTAGCATAGCTCGCTGGCTGCAGGGTTTGTTTTGTTTGAACGAGAGAGCAGTTTACACGGGGCAGTGGCAACACGGCTTCTTCTCTTTGACTGCTGTAGGGGCGACCAACGTAGGGTCTATACAAGTGCGCTTTGATAGGGTGAGTCATGCAATCAATCAATCAGTCGTCTACATCAGTCGGTAGTTCTGTGAATTAGCCTAGAGAAGTAGCCATAGCCGTAGACTACTGCTGGTGTTTGCCTTCAGACTGTGCTAAGTTTAATTTAGACTTTGCTTAAATAAAACAAAGTAATAAACCTTGGAAGACTGAGTGTTGACAGCTTGGAATGAAAAATCCCAGAGTGTTGGTAAGGTTCTTAAATCGGCACCAGCTGCAACTGATGCGCAAAAAAGGCAATGATTGATAATAAGCATGGATAGGAAGGAGGAAATTAAACAAGCCTTAAACAAGCATCTGTGCTTTCTGACCCAGTGTGCCGTTATGTTGTGTTATGTTTAAGTCACTTTTACGCTTGAAATCCGAAAGAAGCTCCCGATAGTTCAATATCTCAGTCGTACATAATAGCTTTTCCCAAGCTATAGGCTACATAAGGTATGGATAAGGCGTAGACTTTGTGAAGGGATTAACTTGTTGATCTAAGGAGTGCTCTTATGGAGCGAGAAAGCAGACTTTGAATATGAAAATGTACCTTGAACCTGCCACTTGGTAGTGCACTGAAGAAGACGTAGTGCCGGATAGTCCAGATAGTGTCGTAGAAAATCTGTCATATTTTAAGTGCTTTCATATTACAGAAGTGTTTGCTTACAATGTTCGTAATAAATGATTTACTTGTCTACTTTGATTTCAGGGTTTGGTTACCAACATGCCGACCAAGTATCCACCTGGTTTCCACTTTGACGCTGACTTCACCCGACCTTCAATATTTAGATCTCTGACCTCTGTGGCAGAGTATTCTAGCAACCAGGTGGAACTGGAGTCCTTCAACTGCAACAACAACAGCAACACTCTTGATTCAGCCCTTCTGGTAGAGTGTTTCAAGAGTGAGGTGGAAGAAGAGGCGCCTAGCAGCAGCGGTGTGGTTGATGAGGAATCATCTGTGATGAAGAAGTGTGTCAGCCACTTGGATGATGTCACGTTCACTGACAACAGCTCGATAGAGGTCTGTGAGGCAGTGCAAGAAGGTGGCTGCGGCGAATTATTTGCAGTAAATAGCAAATACGATATTGCAGGAAATCAAATGCTTTCATACGACTCTTCAAGTTTTATGAAAGATATGAATTCATTGGATAAAGCAAAAGCCGATTTGGCTAAAGGTTTATCGATCCAATCAGAAAATGTTGAATTTAAGAAGGAAGAAGACGCCTCAAGTCAGTTGAAGTCCCTAATCAACACAAAAGCTAGATCTACTTCTCAGGCAGTCTGTTCCAGTAGTCAGGTTAAAACCTCTGCTCTGAGCAATCAACTGAGTTCTGGAATTAAGATGTCTAGAGGTCAGCATTTTGGAAAGTTCAACCTCGGCTCAACGATTGTGCTGATATTTGAGGCTCCTAGAGAGTTCAGATTCTTGGTCAAGCCAGACGATAGGGTAGTGTATGGACAGGGTATTGGTTTGGTAGACTGATGGTAGGGTATGGTAAGTGTTTTGGTCTGGTAGACTGATGGTAGGGTATGGCAAGGGTATTGTTCTGGTAGACTAATGGTTGGGTATGGTAAGGGTATTGATCTGGTAGACTGATGGTAGGTTATGGTAAGGGTATTGATCTGGTAGACTGATGGTAGGTTATGGTAAGGGTATTGTTCTGGTAGACTGATGGTAGTGTATGGCGAGGGTATTGGTCTGGTAGACTGATGGTATAATATGGTAAGGGTATTGGTCTGGTAGACTGATGGTAGGGTATGGTAAGGGTATTGGTCTGGTAGACTAATGGTAGTGTATGGTAAGGGTATTGTTCTGATGGACGGATGGTAGTGTATGGTGAGGGTATTGGTCTGGTAGACTGATGGTAGGATGAATGGTGGACTGATATTTTGGAGTACTTCGTATCAATGATCATCTTCACTATTCCAGAAATACCTTTGATTTACGTATAAAACGTACTTGTATCAATTTATGAGAAGCTTCGATGTCATGTAAAATAGGAAAATGTCATAGGTAATATTAAAAAATTTCGTAGAAAATAAATGAAGTTTTGGAAAATAGACAAAATGTCATGTAAAATAAACGGTCATGTGAAATAGACAAATGGTCAATAGGCAGGCATTCCTGCCGTCCATAAAAATGACAAAATGACAAATTAGACGAAAATGACCGGTGCATTAGCTTGTAGAATTGACAAAATATCTTTTGAAGTAGACAAGGTATCATATAAATTAGCAAAATGCTCCATAGAGGAAGAATTATTAAAGTAATGTGAATAAATGTCATGCAAGGCAAACAAAAACCCAAGTTACTAGTGCCCATAGGTTCTGAATCTATTTAAAATATTGAATATTGTCTGAAGTCCGGTGATTTCACTCTACAATATAATAATGGCTAGCGGTAAAATCACGTGACTGGTAATTAATAAAGTTTGTCTCGAAGTATTACTCGTTCAGACTCGGATTGTATATATTAGAATATATAACAATTAATTCAATAAACACCTCAGTTTCAAAGAGGAAGTTACGATAAATTCACACACACAGTTTTAATCGGAGAATCGTATCTCTATTCGCCATTGTAGTATTATTACTTAATTGACAAAATCCTGGCATAAAAACTATGCTTGTACTCGTAGTCATTTATCTAGATTATAATCTCTGTGGTTCATATTGCAATCTCTACCAATCAGGTGCTTGTGTTACTCTCATATTTATTTGTAGCATTTGAATCTTAGGCTGTATTTACTCAAATTTATTTAAGTTGGGCATTGGACGCTTGTTTTTTTCAAGCTGTTGTTTTATTCATGATAGATTCTGTATTAAGTTTATCTCTTAATATCGATGTCAGACTAATGCCTCATAAATTAGTATAGATATTCAATCTCTGATATCAATGCTAGACGACTCTTTAAACCAGTGCGGGTGTTCAGTGTTCTATTTCAGCTGTTCCTCCAGCCTTTAGCCGCTGTTTTAATATCGCAGACTGTATATGATGTAGCGTGCCTCTGTGATGTGCAAGCGCTGTGAACTGATGCTGTAATTTCTCGTATTTTGCTAAGACATTAAGATCGCACTATTTTGCTGATACTCTGACATATCGATTGTACGTCTATCAAGTATTTATAGTGTTTTTGTTCACTCAGTGCTCATAACATCTGATAAGTGATAACATGTTGATCGTGTAACGTGCTGCCTTGATACTGGTGATACATCATTTGGTGCTTGATGCTTGTTCTTTTGTTCAATGTGTCGATGACTAGTGCAAGTAACAGTTCATTCCTACTAAATCAGTTATATAATAGCCTATATATAATTGTTTTGCATGACCATCTAAGGTACAGATATTTAGTTTATAGTTCTTATAAATTCTTTCATTTTGGCTTGGTTGCTAGTAAATGTATTTCGTCAGTTGTAACCTATACAGCGATAGAAAGTTAGAGCTTATGAAAGTGAAACATATCCATTTTGATCTTAATTATTCAATCATTTTATTTAATTATTCTGATTAAATATTTGTAACAATTTTAAATTTGACAGAATCTTCTGTATTTTTAAATCTCTTGGGATTTTGGAATATTTTTCGTATGGCTTTTAGCCCTTTACACTGTATTTAACTATAGATGTTTTAAGACGTCATCAACATCTCGTTAGAAGTGGAATCTGAAGTTAGTTTTCATTGATTGATCGATGATGTCCTCCTATACGAATACCGAGGCTGAGGTCACAATGATTATTACATAGTGGCACTTGTGTATGTTATCTGAATGTCTCAATAGCGCAGTGGTTAGAGTTTCAGGTAACGTCATGAAGTTTTAAATGACTGATCCTGAGGTGAATTGAACTCTTGTGGGTTCGAATCCTAGCCGCGCTGATCTTGAAGTAAACTCTCCGACATTCACAGGACTGGTTACGCGGAAATTGGACTAAATTGTCTAACGATTTAAATATGAAAAAGTGATAGACATCAGCGTGGTTGATCATTTCACTATAATGCGTGTTTGCTTGTTTACTGCCTTGTGAATGTTGCCAGTGGCATTAATAAGATATCCTCTCTAATTCCTGCTTCTATTGTAATTATAATGTAACCAATACTATTAATTAATTTACGATATTAACTGTAATATTTTAGTAGGACTAATTAATATATAATTGAGTAAAATGCTATATAATATGGAGTGTAACTGATACTAATGTATACCAGTATACTCATTTATTTATAGTAGTTTAACGTCGGGCTCATCGTTTCTTAATGATGTTAGAGACAATTTAAATCAGATTTTAATATCATGTTGAAACATTCTGGCATAAAAATTAGATATTGAAAGTAACGATTCCTTAGTTCTTTAATTATGATCAGCATTTCGATTCCTTCAGAATGATTTTACTGTTGCAGAGAATTTAAATTAATAAAAAGGTGGAACATATATTATATGGAATAAAGAAGCACAGCTGAAATATTAAATGAAGTGAAATAAATGCGTAAAATATGATCAGTTATGTAGGACATTGTAAGTTAATATTAAAGACCAAGGCGGAAATAATAGACTCTATGTTATGAAGTGCCTATGTCCTTTGCAATATTAGAAGATAGTATTACTTGTATTTATTTTGTTGCATTTTATAGAATGTAATGATATTCACTATAGGGCGTGTAACTGACTGTGTTATGTTATGTACGTAATAAATTCCAAGCAGCTTCAATATCTTACAATCAGACCTTGTATTGTGTTAGTTAATGAAACTTGAATAACTTAACAGAACAACTGCAACTGTTTCGTAAGAGGTCACTAACGTATATACTGGGTAAGGAAATGGCCAGTCTCATATATAGAATAATTATAGAAGTTAGTTTCCCTAAATCAGTTTCAATACAATTACAAAAAAAATTAAATTTTAATAATAATTTTATTAATCTTTTCTAGCTAACATTAAAATTTAGATGCAGACAAATGTGACATTGAAAGAAAAATTTTGACAAAGTTAGACACAGCAAATTGATTGATCTTCTTCATGAATTGGATATAGATGGCAAAGACATAAGAAGTGTTAGGAATTTATACTGGAATCAAGAAGCTGCAATGAGATATGAGAACGAGTTCAGTAGCTTTTGCAAAATTAAGAGAGGAGTAAGGCAAGGCTGTGTAATGTCACCAGATCTTTTTAACTTATATAGTGAAAATATAATGAGGAATATCAGTGAAATAAAAGGATTCGTAATTGGAGGATACAATCTTAATAATATTCGTTATGCTGATGACATAGTTCTTATTGCTGACTCGAGAGACAAACTTCAAGAAATGTTGGATATTGTAACATATCATAGTGAGGCTAGTGGATTATCTATAAATATGAAGAAAACAGAATGCATGACAGTCAGCAAACTAAAAATGCCACAGCCATGCTTAATCAATGTAAGAGGTCAAAATGTCAAACAAGTTGAATCAGTCATATATTTAGGGTCACTTATTCATCAAAATGGGAAATGTGACAAGGAAATAAACAGAAGAATAGCCATGGCTAAGGAGGCATATAACAGAATGTCAAAGATTTTTAGAAGCCATGAATTATCAATTGATACCAAAAAAAGACTTCTTCAATGCTACATTCAACCAATATTGTTATATGGAAGTGAAGTTTGGACAATCTCTTCTGTAATGGAATCGAAACTTGAGGCAACAGAGATGTGGTTCTATAGAAGAATGCTGCGTATATCTTATAAAGACCACATTAAAAATGAAGATGTTCTACAAAGAATGTCAACTTGTCGTGACCTTTTGAACCGAATACGATGACAACAGATGAAATTTTTCGGACACATTATGCGGAACAAAATAGTTGAAAATACCGTAGTGACAGGAATAATAGAAGGAAAAAGATGCAAGGGTCGACAACGAATGACATTTATTAAGAGTCTTAGCAAATGGATGCAGTTAGCTGAAACAGAGATGATCAGAGCAACAATGAACAGAGACATATGGAGGAATATGACCATGACGGCCCAGGCTTGGAACAGCACGGCACTTAAAGAAGAAGAAGAAGCAGACAAATGCATAGATTATACAATTAGTTAAATTCTTGATCGATGGATTTTCTCATTAGTGTTAGCAGGTTTTGTATAGGAATATGTATCTTGAATCTGCCATTTGACTTAAGTACATTGAAGGGAGGTAGATAGAGAGAAAGAAAGCTTTAAAAGTAGATAAAAGAAATCACAATAAATTAGCGCGTAGAACTGAACAATATAATAAACAGAAATATTACAAACGTCCGAGATTATGCAATATATTAAGCAGTCAAAAGAAATCAAATCTGTTACCATATTTATGTAAATAACTGTTATAATGTTATATTTGTCATTATGTAATACACTTTCTAGTCCAACAATAGCTGTGGCAGTTCAAACATTACAAAGCAACCCACCCTTTTAGATGAATTGTTGCCCTTGGACAAATTACAGTAAAGCAAAGTGCTGTAGAACTGATTGAGCAACAGGGATTGCTAAAAGCTGCAACTAAACTGTGAGACTTCATTAGACAGCCCTTATCTACAGCAAGCTCTCTCTGTCAGTGAAGGCTTCGAATGCGTTGAATGCTGCGGAAGATTCGAGAGTTTTCTGCTGAATGATCCTGTTCTTAACCTTGATATCAATGCATATCTCCCTCTCCTGGTGTATCTTCTCACACAATATAGCGTTCTGCCTCTACAATCAATCAATCAACCAATTAATCAATCAATTAATATTTCTTGCTAAAAGTTGAATTCGTTATCCCATTTTTAATCGTTATCGTTCTATTTGGTATCTAAATATAAATCTTACTACAATCATAGTTCTAGACACATCAATCAATCACCACACTATCAATCAATCAATCACCACACTATCACATCAATCAATCACCACTCTGTCCAATCAATCAATCATTCAATCACCACTCTGCCACATCAGTTGGTCGTACAGACATTTTCCTAATCAGATTAAAGAGCTATATAATCTCGCAATCACACCAATTATCATCATCATCATCTTCCCTTAAATCCCAGTTTAACCAGGGTCGGGAGACGAATAGACTGTCTCAAATCCTCTCAAATCACACCACTAATCAATTAATTATAAACAAAAGCTTACCTCTAGTTCTTCGTTTTCTTCGATGAGGTTCTGGAGCTGTTCTCTCAGCTGATCATCATCTTCATCATCGTCTGACTCGTCGCTGGACGAGGATACAGAGCGACTGTCAACATCGCTGTCTGACGACTCCTGATGAATGGAGTGGACCTCAGCTATGTCCTGATGTAGCACCTCTATCTCGTCGTTCTCTGTCGCTATCTTCTGTCTCAACTCATCTCCTAGCAATCAATCAATCAATCAATCAATCAATCAAGCGTCACATGTATCTTGTTTCAAGTCATCTCCTATCAACAAATCAATCGAAAGATAGATCAACCAGTTGTCTTGACTCCAGAAATTGCTGCAAAAGTTTCTAATCCTGACTCTAAAGCCTGGGATTCAAGGGGAGATGATGAAGAGGTTGAAGACTAGTTGGTAAAGAAATGTAAGACTGAAATTTGTATATATACCTAACAGTAAAAAAGAAATGTCAAATGTCAAACATATTTAACGGTTTAAACATGTGGTATTAAAAAGTGATAGATATCAACACAGTTGATCATTTCACTATAATGTGTGTTTACTTTTTTTACTTTTTTACATGATAATAATTAATACAGAAATGTTTTAAATACAAACTTATCGCTAGAAGCTCTTCCTCTTGTAACTTCAGATACATCAGCTTCCTCTCTAGCTCCTCTATATCATCATCGTCATCATCGTCATCGCCTGAAGATGATGATGACGTCACCTCGTCTGAACCAATCACAGAGCTCCCTGAGCTATTGGTATACGTGTCACCAGCTACAATGTAAAACAGGTCACAGCGGGGTCACTCAGAGGTCACAGTGAGGTCATTAAAAGTTAAAAATGAGCCAATCACAGAGCTCCCTGAACTGTTGGTGAACGTGTCACCAGCTACAGTGTAAAACAGGTCACAGCGGAGTCACTCAAAGGTCACAGGGAGGTCATTAAAAGTTTAAAAGGTTGCAGAGGTCACCTAAAGGCATCATTAAATAAAATAAAAGATCAGAGAGAAGTTATTAAAAGGTTAAAAAGAGTTAAAACAAACACGAACATACATACACACAGCCAAACACATACACACAAACACACACACACACTCATACACACAGTCACACACAAACACATACACGCACGCACTTACCAGGCATAAGAGTTTTACGTTGAGACGATGACGACACAACACTCGGTGACTCATCCTCTCCCCCCAGTGGTAAATACTCCCCCACCCTCTCCTCCACCCCCCCTCCCACCTCTCCCCCCACCTCCTCTAGTCTCTCCTCCACGTTTAGGTCTTCCTCCAGCACATCCGTGTAGGCATTGGAAGAGCTGTCCTCATCCGAGTCCACTGCAGCCTTCTTCCGCTCATCTATGTTAACATAAATAGCAAAATAAGAACTAAATCTTCATCATCATCATCTTCCCTTAAATCCCAGTTTAACCAGGGTCGGGATACGAACAGACTTTCTCCAGTCCTCTCAGTCCCACACCATATCATAAGTCAATCCCCTATTTTTCATGTCCTTCTTAATCACCGAATCCCACGTCAGATGTGGTCTACCTCTCTCTAGCTTAACATCCAGTTCTTCCCTCCAAACTCTCTATACTACATCCTCATCTGCCTTTTTCACAATGTGCCCATATCATCTCAATCTCGACTGAGCCCGATCCCCTCAACATTCAAATTCATCCTCACATATTCATTTTGTCCTTCAATAATGACTAAAACAATAAGAACTAAAACAATGACAGTAAAATAAGAACTAAAACAATGACAGTAAAATAAGAACTAAAACAATGACAGTTATATAAGAACTAAAACAATAACAGCAAAATAAGAACTAAAACAATAACAGCAAAATAAGAACTAAAACAATGACAGTAAAAATAACAATTAAAACAATGACAGTAAAATTATAACTACAACTATGACAGTAAAATAAGAACTAAAAGATTAACAGTACAACATGAAATTAAAGATTAACAATAAAATAAGAACTAAATGATTAACATTAAAAAAGAACTAAATGGAGGATTTTTATAACAATGAGGATCACAAAATATAGTGACATCATGTGTGATTAAACAAATTCAAAACTGAATGACTCAGATAGAAGACCCAGTTGAGCGATCCAGTTGGATGACCCAGTTAGATGACCCAGTTGGATGACCCAATTGAGCGACACAGTTGGATGACCCAGTTAGATGACCCAGTTTGATGACCCAGTTGGATAACACAGTTGAGCGACACATTTGGATGATCCAGTTATATGACCCAGTTGGAAAACACAGTTAGATGACCCAGTTAGACGACCCAGTTAGACGACCCAGTTTGATAATCTAATAGGAGGACCCAGTCTTACGACCCAGTTAGATGACCCAGTTTGGTGACCCAGTTAGATGACCCATTTGGGTGACCCAGTCAGATGACCCAGTTAGATGACCCAGTTGGATGACCCAGTTGGATGACCCTATTGGGTGACCCAGTTAGATGACCCAGTTTCTAGCACAGCCGCTGTATAAGAAGTATGACACGTGTTTGAAGCTTAGCTGGATCGTCTCTGACAGTGCATTACACCCAGCAGTGAGAAAACAAATCAACTTTAAAATCAACCCCTAAACTTTTACTTAACCACACTGTACAACCTCTACAACACATCAGATAAGAAATAGAACATTAAATTGTCGTTGATTGATTGATCATCTTACCATCATCATTGCTGGGAATCTGCCCAACAACCACACGACCCTCAAGACTGCTGACAATCTTCTCCACCCCAGTCGAGCTAGCAGCCAGTTCTGCAGACACACCGCTCTCTGTAGCAGTAGGAACAACTGTGCTGTCCAATGCGACACCGTCAGCTGTAACTCTATTGGCTGGCTCATGTTTACCAGGCTCAGATCCTGATTGGCTTGATTTAACAGCTGCCGCAGGAATAGCGACGCTGCCTGAGTGACTGGACGACGAGTGAACAGCTGTGATTGGTGCAGCACTATTATTGTCAACTGCTGTGGCTAAATCAGCTGCAGGTAGAACAGAAGAAGCTGCCGTTGATAAACCTT
Organism: Enchytraeus crypticus; assembly: GCA_905160935.1. Lineage (NCBI taxonomy): Eukaryota > Metazoa > Annelida > Clitellata > Enchytraeida > Enchytraeidae > Enchytraeus > Enchytraeus crypticus. The sequence goes on from CAJHZI010000582.1 coordinate 102,385, forward strand.
TTTCTTCACCGGGTTTTAAAGAATCTGTCACACACAAAGTACACGAATGTAATAAAATAAAATGGTGTCTATGATGTGTTCGAGAATGTTTTAAACTTGTTTTGTTAATAAATACAATAGAAATGTAGCTTCTGAGATTATCTACATCCAATTATAAAACAACTGATAGCTCACTGGTGCACTTTATATGATTGAGAAGGTATAATTTATAGTCAAAACAACTGATAGATCAATGGTGCACTTTATATGATTGATAAGGTATAGTCGGATACACAAGTTCTACATTACCGAGAATTTCAGCCGATGTGGCAGCAGCTTGAACAGCAGCAGCAGCAGCTGTGTCAACCTCTTCAGCTGCTTTACCAGCAGCCTCAGCTGCTTGCTTATCTGCTGCTTCAACCTTATCAACGCCCTCTCTGATAACGCTCATATCACCGCTTCCAACGCTCTCTCCAGTTACCGAGGAACCGTCCTTCTGTATGTTCCCACTGCCTGGCAGACTTCTCCTCTTAGACACTGAGTCACCACTCAGCCTCGACCTTGACCCCCCTGACCCCAGCTCCTTCCTCCTCATCTCCACAGAGCGGTGGTGTCTCTGAGCCAGTGGACTGCCCGTCTTACCAGTCTCCTGACCTTCACGAATCCTCAGGCTGCTTCTCTTGCTCGCCTGACCTTCACACTGAAGGTCAAGGTCGCTGCCGGTCTTGTGGCGGGGTTTATTGTCGTCCTTGCTGCTGCGCGTGGAGGTGCGGTGAACAGAGTGGAGAGAGAGCTTGTCTCTCGCTATCTCCTCCTCTCTCTTCTTACACAGGTCAGCCGACTGCTGCACCTGTCTCGTGTGCTTCAACTGTGCGCAATCAATCCGTTAATAAATCGATCGATCAATCAGTCAATCATTGAGTCAGTTAATCAATCAGTCATCACGACTGCTGCACCTGTCTCGTGTGCTTCTACGGTGCGCAATCAATCAATCAGTTAATAAATCGAAATGAAATGAAAAAGTAAAACACTTTTAAGTGATTTAGTAAAACACATCCCTCCCCACTCCCCCACTTGGCTTTGTTTATAATCTGAGCAGAGCTGCCACCAGATATTATAAAAGGACAATACTATTCGTGATCATATAACTGATCTGCGTGACGACGTATCTTGCCCATACCATCTCAATCTCGACTGAGCCAACCTACCCCCGATCCCCAGGACAACACTATTCATTATTAACTTCTCATGCGTGAGGACAATACCTTGCGCTTGAGCTGGGTGACAATCCTCTGCACCTCCCACAGCTGTTCCTCTTTCTGCATGTCCTTGATATTGATGAGCTCCTCATGGAGGTGGCTCAGCAGTGACTCTTGTTTCTCTAGCTCCTCTTCTATCGCTGACGGGCTCTCAGGCAGCTCCAGCGTCCAGCGAGATGTCGTGGGGCGCAGCGGCGGTACGTAACTGTGGGTATTTTAATAGCTGAATTTAGATGTATTTTTATTTATATATTTATTTTATTTATTTATTTTTCATTGTATTTCAGTACTTTATTATCTTTTATCATTTATTTCTAATTTATTTATTATTTATTTTATTTTATTTGTTTATTGTATTTATTTTATTTTTTATTGTATTTAAAAATTTATTTATTATTTATTTAGTATTTATTATTTATTATTATTTATCTCTCAGGCAGCTCCAGGGTCCAGCGTGACATCGTGGGACGCAGCGGCGGTACGTAACTGTGATTATTTTAATAGTTGAATTTGTATTTTTTATTTTATTTTTTATTTTTATTTTTATTTTTTTTAAATTTTATTTATTGAATTTATTTCATGTATTATTTTATTTTATAATCTTTTGTAATTTAGTTATTATTTATTTATTTATTTTATTTATTGTATTTATTTCCCGACCCTGGTTAAACTGGGATTTAAGGGAAGAAGATGATGATGATTTATTGTATTTATTGTTATTTTATTTAATAAGTTTATTTATTGTATTTATTTTATATATTACTTTATTTTATTATAATTTTTTATTTTTTATAATTTATTTATTATTTATTTATTTATTATTATTATTATTTATATATCATTGTTTTATTTATCTATCTATTTTAATTTATTTTAATTGCCCATGTTGTGTCTGGGTCGTTTGAAGAATTGACCAACCGGTGACTGCACGTGTCGTAGAAGGCGCCATAAAAACTAGATTCAAACAGACGTCAGAAAGGTCATTCGGTTGGTGAGCGCCAAGGCTCCAGAAATTGTTACAAAAACTTTAACGAATGGAAAATAGTCTATTCGTATTCCTACTCTGGTTAAACTGGGATTTAAGGGAGGATGATGATGCTGAATTTAGCTCAGATAGCTTCAAAATGACAAAATCTAATGAAATCTGAGGTTCATTTTCGATGCTAATCTCATGCAGCTGGAGACCATTCTAAACGAGGATAAAAAGAAACAGTATGTTAAATTTTTTCAGATTTATGCAAACATATTTAACACCATTTTTTCACTTACAGTATTGACCTTATGTACTCTTAGTTATGTAAATGCAAACAATACTTTTTGATTTTGGTCTAACAAATACTCGATTTATAGTTCATTTCAACACTACAACCTAACACACAAGCAATGTTCAGCATTTAACCATGCCTTGCTAAATGAATCACACTTAATATCATCTTAGGAAGAGCTAGTAGGCTTCACTTCTACACTATTCCGCCTGGCTAGAGCCAGGGGTGATGTCGGTAAGATACTCGACCGCAGATCAGTATGTGCGGGGTTCAAATCCTGAGCTCGCCCGTCACTGACATCGCTTTCGAGTGAGGAAACTGACGTTAGCATTAACTTTTTGTATAAGAACAGGAGCAAGATCACACCGTTTAATCTCGACGTCTCTGAAGAGAATCTTGTGGTACGTGAAGAGAACGAGAAGAACTCTGTGACTGATCTGCATGGTGGGACTGAGCACTATAGACACGTTCTGTAGACTCATCTTGTTCTGTGCCTCCTGTAACAACAACAACATGTCCATGACAACCTGTAGCATCAGCAATTTAAGTGCTACAAACGTCCTTCTTAATAGACCAAGCAGTGAAAAGCTCAAATAGAGAATTCAGTGAAGCTAATTCATCCAATAACTGTGATGACACAATTAATTAGAGAGTTGCTGTAATATCAATCCATAACCATAATATATCATCCACTATAACATCAAGCCTGATAGTCAGAATCAAGTGATAAGTAAAGAGACAGAAATACATTATACATTGTGAATACAAAAATCCACACTACACACAGAATAGACATGTACTGTTATTCAACAAAGTAAAATTTAAAAACAGTTTGGTCACATCACTGAAACCAGAAAAAGCAAATGTTAACGTCAGTTTCCTCACTCGAAAGCGAAGGGTGAGCCCAGGATTTGAACCCTGCACATACTGATCCGTGGTCGAATATCTTACAGACATAGCCACAGGCTCCAGCCTAAACCGTAAGAGAACTGTAACTGAAATCAGAACTGTAAGAAAACTGCAACTGTAAACAGAACTGTAAGAAAACTGTAACTGAAATCAGAACTGTAAGCAAGCCTTACCTTAGCAATGACGTGACTCATGTGTACTATCATCCACGACAACAGCAGTCTATTGCACAATGGTAACTCTTCTATCAAACTCTGAAACTGCTCCACTTTCTGCTTAACATTCTTTATAGCTGCACACATTGATCAATCAATCAGTTTATCAATCCATGAGTCAATAAGTAGCGCCATAATGAGGAATATTATAATTCGTAAAATCTTGAAACGGTAAAGCTTCAGACCATTTCGTACAAAATCGGTAAACATATAAATCTATTTTATAATAAACATCACCACATCTGTATCATACTATAATTTCAACATAGCGTCTGTTAGAAAATCCGTTGTATAGGGATAGGTATCTTAGTAGCATGACTACCAGATGAGTCTGTAGATTATAATAATTGCAAGCACACTATCCGAGAGCTTAGAGAGATCTTATATCTTAGATCTTAGGGTAATGAAATAGATTTTAATCTAAGCTCTTAGACAAGTAACTCAATAAGATAACTTAATCTGAAATTAACTACCTAAATAAACCACTAGTTAGGTAACAAGATGAAGTAATAATAATAATAACAACAACAATTAGAGTGCTACAGTCATCAATGGCAACATCGAGCACTATTGAGACAAAATCAAGCCAGCGAGCAAAAAGAAGGTCCAAAACGGTGCAAAACGACAGAGCACTTACTAGAGGCCTGTTCAAACTTGATCGTTAGTTTCGCGGTGAGCAGAGGCTCGGCTAGTTCACGCAGGAATTGTTTGAGGAGACTCGCCACGACACTGGGCTCATGCTCGTGAGGAAAGACTGACTGAGAGCCCTTGTTGTACGCATCCTTCAACGCCTGCACCTTAGACTTCACCCCCGACACACGATATATACCCTCACACGTTAAACCTACACACGTACAACAATGTTACTACATGTAAACACATAGAACCTTAGACTTCACCCCCGATACACGATATATGCCCTCACACGTTAGACCTACACACGTACAACATGATATATGCCCTCACACGTGAGACCTACACACCTACAACACGATATATGCCCTCACACGTTAAACCTACACACGCACAACCATATTAAATGTCTTATTAGAATAGGGGTAACGTCATGAAGTTTTAAATAACAGATCCTGAGGTAAATTGCACCCTCGTGGCTTCGAATCCCAGCCGCGCTGAACTGAGAGTAAAATCTTGAGCATTCACTGGACTGGCTATAAGGAAAATGGTGTAAATTGCCTAACGGTTAAAACATGTGGTACCAAAATGTAATAGATATCAACGTAGTTGATCATGCACTATACTGTGTGTTTACTTTTTTACTTCACATAAACACAAATATGCAAACATACACATAGTCATGCAATGTGAACCTTTGCTCCTTAAGCATGTTCAGTTTTAAAAATGTCATCAATTTGATCAGTAAGCAAAAAAAACAATAAACAACACTTACAAAACAGTCAAAGTAAATCTTACATAATGACTGATATTAAATATTAATTTTAAATATGAAATATTAGATATTAAAAGGAACAGAAAAGATTTTGATATGGTATGGGACACAGAGGAGTGGAGAAGGTCCATTCGCATCCCGACCCTAGTTAAACTGGGAACAAAGGAATGAAGATGAAGAAGAACATTGACATTAAATTTAATAAAATAACTCAAAAGAGAGAGCGAAATTAGTAATTTCACTATTTATAAGCAACAGCATCCAGACCGAATTCTTCAATGTAGTCGATGCACTCCCTGACAATGATGGGCAGAGGTATACCATCGTGACAGGGGCTTCTCTCAACAGCCACACTCAATGGTACCCCAAACACTGGCAGCTTACCATCACCCTCATCCACTGCTACCTCTATCAATCAGTCAATTAATCAATCAATCATCACCCTCATCCACTGCTACCTCTATCAATCAATCAATTAATCAATAAATCAATCATCAACCTCATCCACTGCTACCTCTATCAAACAATCAATCAATCATCACCCTCCTCCACTGCTACCTCTATCAATCAATCAATTAATTAATCAATCATCACCATCATCCACTGCTACCTCTATCAATCAATTAATCAATCAATCAATCATCACCCTCATCCACTGCTACCTCTATCAATCAATCAATCAAACGATCATCTACTGCTACCTCTATCAATCAATCAAGGAATCAATCAAACAATCAATCAAACAATCAATCATCACCCTCATCCACTGCTTAATCTATCAATCAATCAAACAATCATCACCCTCATCCACTGCTACCTCTATCAATCAATCAATCAATCAATTAATCGATCAAACAATCAATCATCACCCTCATCCACTGCTTAATCTATCAATCAATCAAACAATCATCACCCTCATCCACTACTTAATTTATCAATCAATCAATACATCAAACAATCAATCATCACCCTCATCCACTGCTTAATCTATCGATCAATAAATACATCAAACAATCAATCATCACCCTCATCCACTGCTTAATCTATCAATCAATCAATGCATCAAACAATCAATCATCACCCTCATCCACTGCTTAATCTATCAATCAATCAATGCATCAAACAATCAATCACCACCCTCATCTACTGCTTAATCTATCACTCAATCAATACATCAAACAATCAATCATCACCATCATACACTACTTAATCTATCAATCAATCAATACATCAAATAATCAATCATCACCCTCATCCACTGCTTAATCTATCGATCAATAAATACATCAAACAATCAATCATCACCCTCATCCACTGCTTAATCTATCAATCAATCAATGCATCAAACAATCAATCATCACCCTCATCTACTGCTTAATCTATCACTCAATCAATACATCAAACAATCAATCATCACCATCATACACTACTTAATCTATCAATCAATCAATACATCAAATAACCAATCATCACCCCCATCCACTGCTTAATCTATCAAGCAATCAATACATCAAACAATCAATCATCACCCTCATCCACTGCTTAATCTATCAATCAATCAATACATCAATCAATCAATCATCACCCTCATCCACTGCTTAATCTATCAATCAATCATGCATCAAACAATCAATCATCACCCTCATCTACTGCTTAATCTATCACCAATCATACATCAAACAATCATCATCATCATACACTATTAAATCAATCAATCATGCATCAAATAACCAATCATCATCTCAATATCATCATCACCCTCATCCACTTAATCTATCAATCAATCAATACATCAAACAATCAATCATCACCCTCATCCACTGCTTAATCTATCAATCAATCAATCAATCATCCATCACCCTCATCCACTGCTTAATTTATCAATCAATCAATACATCAATCATCACCCTCATCCACTGCTTAATCTATCTCAATCATACATCAACAATCAATCACCCTCATCCACTGCTTAATCTATCAATCAATCAATGCATCAAACAATCAATCATCACCCTCATCTACTGCTTAATCTATCACTCAATCAATACATCAAACAATCAATCATCACCATCATACACTACTTAATCTATCAATCAATCAATACATCAAATAACCAATCATCACCCCCATCCACTGCTTAATCTATCAAGCAATCAATACATCAAACAATCAATCATCACCCTCATCCACTGTTTCATCTATCAATCAATCAATACATCAAACAATCAATCATCACCCTCATCCACTGCTTAATCTATCAATCAATCAATACATCAAACAATCAATCATCACCCTCATCCACTGCTTAATCTATCAATCAATCAATACATCAAACAATCAATCATCACCCTCATCCACTGCTTAATCTATCAATCAATCAATACATCAAACAATCAATCATCACCCTCATCCACTGCTTAATCTATCAATCAATCAATACATCAAACAATCAATCATCACCCTCATCCACTGCTTAATCTATCAATCAATCAATACATCAAACAATCAATCATCACCCTCATCCACTGCTTAATCTATCAATCAATCTATCAAACAAACTTGAAATCACTTTAGTATCAATAAGTAAGTCAGTCAGTAGATTCTTTAAGTAAATCAGTCGGCTAGATCCTTGATGACTCTTCCAGTAATTCATTAGAAAATACATCTACAGTTAATTGTATTACACTGGCTGGAGCCAAATGGCGAAGTCAAAGATACTCGACCGCGGATCAGTAGATGCGGGTTCAAATCCTGGGCTCGCCCGTCACTGACATCGCTTTCGAGTGAGGAAACTGACGTTAACCTTAGCTTTACCAGCTCTACTTTACCTCTCAGGTAATCCAATATTTGACAAATCAATCAACAGGTAATAGGAATTACAGTAGCTAAGATAATCAAATACTAATATTTAAGTAATTAAGAAAATTTTTTAAAATTATAAACTTAATCTCTGAAATAATAAATCTATCAATAACAACTGTTTATTAAACTGTGTTATGATTAACGATCAAATAATTGAACTTAGATATATAATAAAAACTACTCATCGTCATCATCTTTCGTTGAAACTCAGTTTAGTAAAACATACTGATCTGTAAAACCAAAGCAACCAAGATATTAGATACATTAGCTTCTATTGATGTGTATAACATTAATGCTTTCACACGCTCAGATGAACTTACCAGGCAATTCAGTCTTAGATTTCTTCTTAAATCTTTTCTTAGTGTCATCATCTTTTCGTTGTTCTTTTTCTGCCTTGTCTTTCTTCTTTTCCTCCTGTTTCTCCTTCTCTTTGTCTAGTTTCTCCTTCTTCTCCTTTTCCTTCTTTTCGTCCTTCTCTTTCTCTTTTTCCTTCTCCTTTTCCTTCTCCTGCAAATAAATATTAACATGCATGATCTACTTACGAACAGGTTGATACCTTAAGTATTCTATTAAGTATTGCACTCATAGATCAATAATCTGAAACCTCATCATTTAGTGAATGGCTAACACTTTATTAACATTGCATTTACTAACAACGGCTAATATTAACTAACATTTTACTAACACTACTAACCTTTTATTTCTAACATTGCAGCTCACAGCTGATTGATAATGACAAAACTGATTGATTGTGCCTGATTAATTGATTATGACTGAGAGATTATGACTGATTGATTGATTATACTGATTAATTGATTGCGCCTGAATATTTGATTATGACTGATTGATTGGGTATGACTGATTGATTGCTGAATTAATAATTATTAATGACTCACATTTTTCCTCGAAGATCGGCTTCACCGAAAAGGTCTTCAGAAGTGAAATAAATAATCACAAGTTGCTAATAGTAACTAAATGATTCATAGTTTGATTGATAGACTGATTGATTGATTTGATGTACCTTTTCCTTAGTTTTGACGACTTTGTCTTTCTTGTTAAACTTAAAGCTTGGCTTGGCTTGCTTCGATTTCTTACCCTTGGCTGGACTTCTGCAGAATTAAAAAGAATCTTCTCAGAATAAAATATGCCAGCCACAGAAGATTTGTAATTTCAATTTTATTACTCCATTATCTTATTTAACTTATTGAATAGTAAATAGACGTTTAAGTTTTCTAACATTATAGAGCTTAATTTATTCTAATCCACCTCATGTAATATTCCAATGAATTTAATTTCTCCAAATATACATCTAATAGATTTATGCCTGATTTATCAATCAAAATGAGTAAATAACTCCCCATGTTGTGCTCGGGTGTGGTTGGACCACTGCAGAATAGGGCAACCGCAAACAATCTGCTGCATGTACGTAAGAGAGTGACTAAAGGCAGGAGCCAAGGACGGCAAGAGGAGACCCACCTCACCATGAAATATTTTCCCCCAGGATTAAATGGTAATTAATCCATCTAACTGAGGAACGCAACGGGAAACCACCTCAGAAGCCATACTTTTCCCAAGCTATAGGCTACAAAAGGCATAGACTTGTGAAGGGATTAACTTGTTGATCTAAGGTAAGAAGTGCTCTTATGGCGTGAGAAAACAGACTTTGAGTATGAATATGTACCTTGAACCTGCCACTTGGCAGTGCACTGAAAAGAGAGAGAGAGAGACTTATGCCTGATTTATCTTTCAAAGTGAGTACATAAATAGTTTAATTGACGGTGGACTGCACACAGGCAATCTCAACATTAACGCAAAAACTTTACTAACTACATATACAAAACTCATGTGATCTTTTTCTAATTTACCATTCAAGTACAGTAGATAATTGATTGATTTAATGATTAACATGTTTCTCCATAGAGTGGCTCACCTGGTGGCAGCAGCATCCCCTACGAGCTCCTCTTCCTCAGAGTTCATGTCCTGCTCAAACATCACGTAGCCTATGTCCTTCTTTGACCCGTCCTTCTTCTTCCTCAGCTCCTTCCATCTGGACTCCTCTTCACCTTAGCACACAAACGCACCACAGAAATTAGGTCAACCTTTAACTGTATGAACTTTTTAGATGAGTTAAACCTTGACTAAAATCTAGGATAAAATCTAGGACAAAATCCAGGATATAATCTAGGAAAAAATCTAGGGTAAAATGTAGGATATAATCTAGGATATAATCTAGGATAAATTTAGAATAAAATATAGGATAAAATCTAGGTCATAATTTAGAATAAAATCTAAGATTTTAAGCTCTGTGCAGATTGACTGAGAACTAATCTTCAAGTCACCTTGGGATCATTTGAATAGAATTACATGATGATCTATCTACATACTTGGACCTTTAATTAAATATATGGCAGTAATACATGTCCAACTATATGAACATTGAACACATGAAGGAAAAATATATAAAAGCTAATATTAACGTCAGTTTCCTCACTCGAAAGCGATGTCAGTGACAGGCAAGCCCAGGATTTGAACCCCTCACATACGGATCCGCGATTGAATATCTTACCGACATCGCCACTGGCTCCAGCCGGAGGCAATGTCCAGTTATATTTAAACATTCCAATATATTTTGAAATATAAAAATTCATATTCACAAATACATATAAAATTATAAATATGCAAAAATCTATCTAGCTGTCCTGCTGACCTCAGTTTGTCAAATCTAATATGAGTTATTGGTTAAATTTAGTGGTTTAATTACAACTGAAGTAATTCTGCAGTCATCATAAGTATATCTCTTTGTTGAATCCTACGATAACCTGCTTGTAGTATGAGATATTCTAGACTTCTTTTAACCAAGTGAGTATTACAAATCATTATTGACATCCAGAGTCCGTATTACATATTTAATTAAGTTACAAGAATAGACTACTCACTGACTGAATCCTGACTAATACTAGAATGAAATATTCGTGGCACGTCTGAGTGCCCTGATGATTGGCTGCCTTCGTTATTCATCCTGACAAGAAATGCAACAGCAGAGCAAGACGCAAATCTATTTTATTATTCACAAATAAGCAACAGACCATATTTGTTTAAGCATTTTATTTTTTATTGAAATTTTACAAATGTTTGTTTACATCTAAGCTCTAGTGTTACCAGCTTTCATCTCAACTGGTTAACAAAACAGCAAATAGAGTACTACTGTCATCCATGACAACATCGAGCACTAGTGAGACAAATCCAATCCGATAATCAAAATGAAAGTCAAAGACGATGTACATTCTAAATCAAGGAAAACGGTCCAAAGACAAAGGAGATTGTAGAGGAAATTTACATACTGGTCGAAACTCACGGCAAGTTGAAAGAAAAGAGAGACGCAAGTAGCTTTAAACACTGATATTTGCATTTAGCATATATTTTAGAGCTTTTATTTAGCTATTTTAATCATAATTCGCTTATAGTTACATATAATTTTAACTTTCCGCCTTAACTTGAATTAGACTGGTGTTACAACTCTTCACGACTTCTTGAATCATGCAGTCAATGATGGGACCAAGACAATTTTTGCAAGATCGAGATCAAGGCCAAGGTAGTGACCTGCAAGGCCAAGACCAAGACCAATCATACAGTCACAAACTCACGTTCCTACTTGAATGTCTCAATAGCGTAGGGGTAACGTCATGAAGCTTTAATTGACGATCCTAAGGTGAATTGAACCCTCGTGGATTCGAATCCCAGCCGCGCTTACCTGAGAGTAAAATCTCGGACATTCACTGGACTGGTTACACGGAAAATGGACTAAATTGCCAAACGGTTAAACATGTGGTGTTAAAAGTGATAGATATCAACGTAGTTGATCATTTCACTATTATACGTGTTTACTTTTTCCTACATTTATTACAAATAAGAAGAGGTAGAAGCTAGAGCCATGGTAACACGGTTGCTTGTTTACAAATTGATTTTTGTAAACATACACTTTCTGATCTGTGTTTATATTTTTTATTTTTTATTTTAGTTAAAGATTCAGGATTTATAAATTAAATCAATTATTATAATTATAGACATTTTAAAATATGATAATTACAAATTACATACCGCGACGATATCGGTGAGATAAAAAGAGCGTAATTTAATTAAGTTTAATTTTCTAGTAGTTTCCGTAAATTGGCTACATCACAAATTGCATTTAAAAAAATTACTGCAGGAACTTTACAAACCCCTTTAATATTTATTTTACAAAGTATTAATATATGAGGTATTAAATGCTATTAGATAGCATTCTAGTCTGTAGATCTCTTCTAAAATGAAGGAGAGTAAAAGTTCGGCCACAATTAGGCGCAGACGTCAGCAAGCAACTCGAGGTGATGTAACATCGCTCTCTTATTCCAGATCTCTATCATCGTCATCATCGTCTGCAATAACAAACGAAGCGGAAAAGGAGAATGAAGACAGTGCGGAGTTGTTAGAGGGACCCCGTGCGATACGTGCAATACTCTCATCTGAATGGACTCTATTTTGTGGACTACTTGCGTTCAGATCACTCAACGCTCTCGTTGTTCAGAGCTCATACGTACCTGATGAATACTGGCAGTCAATAGAGGTGGCCCATCGGATGACCTTTGGGTAAAATTAGAAATTTTATCAATATTATGCTTTGGGCGGTTTACTTTCGTGTGATGCTAAAATATTTGATAAACGTGCATGTATGGTTTCATGAATTTTTTAAATTCTTTATGTTATTAATTCTCAAATGTTATGTGACTTGTTGTATTACTTCAGCTACGGGTTTTTCGAAAAGTTATAACTTGTTTGTTACTTCAGATACGGGTTTTTAACGTGGGAATGGCGGCATGGATTACGCAGCTACTTCTATCCACTGCTGTTTGCTGTACCCTACAAGATTCTGCAGTTTCTTCATCTGGATTACCGCTTCATACTGGTTGGAACTGGTTCTATTCTATTGGTTCTACATTGTCTAATATGTCTATATGATCTGACTAGGTTTGATTAATGCTGTTACAGGCCAACTGTGCCCTTAATTTGTACAGAATGGAGAAGAAGATCCTTGACTTATGCAGTTCCTACCATGTTGAACTCTATACTTCCTATCTCCTATATTACGATTATGTTTCAACATTCCTGGTAGGCCTAAGAAACACCTTTTCCCATCATTGTTAAATAACATTTATTCTGACCAACTTTAGATCACTAGACTTGCTCCATTGAGGATTTATTTATCTTCTACATTTATCTTTGACAGTCAAGTTTGTGAATAATTTGTAGTAGTATGTGCCATTAAGATTTCTCGGACTACATCTGTTTATTAAGCGGCAACCAACATTACATAATTATTATTCGAATAGTATTTTTTACCCCTTTAACAAAAATAATATTTTTATTATTACTGTTATTATAATTATTATTAGTACTATTACTATTATTATTGACTGCTCTGAATGACCTCAATGTTTATTTTATATAGATAAAGTTGCCTAGGCTGATGCAGGCCTGTCTGGCTGCACTGAATGACCTCAATGTTTATTTTATATAGATAAAGTTGCCTAGGCTGATGCAGGCCTGTCTAGCTGCACTGAATGACCTCTATGTTTATATTATGTAGATAAAGTTGCCTAGGCTGATGCAGGCCTGCCTGGCTGCACTAGGTAACCTCTGTGTTTATTTTATGTAGATAAAGTTGCCTAGGCTGATGCAGGCCTGCCTGGCTGCACTTGGTGACCTCTATGTTTATTTTATGTAGATAAAGTTACCTAGGCTGATGCAGGCCTGCCTAGCTGCACTTGGTGACCTCTATGTTTACAAGTTGACGAGGCGTTTATCTGGGTCAAGCTGTGCTCGTTGGACTCTGCTGTGTCAGCTGACGTCATGGTTTAACTTCTACTCCTCCACGCGCACTCTTACCAACTCCACTGAGGCTGTGTTCACTACAGTAGCACTCTACTACTATCCCTGGCCTCACACACCCAGGTGTGGCTTCCTCTCATTGATCGATTGATTGACTGATTGATTGATTGATTGATTGCTGACTGATAGATAGGTTGATTGATTGATTGATTTATTGATTTACTGACTGACTGACTGATTGATTGATTGATTGACTGACTGATTCATTCATTCATTTAGTGTTATATTCTTGCCCTCATACCCCAAGTCATATTAACCATAATGCATCGATTAGTGTGTAATTTGCTAAGTTGCGATTGGTTTATTGATTGATTGATTTAATTAACTAACCTAATTAACTCTACTGCCACATGCATGTAGTAACGCTTTCAATGCTAATCTCGCTTTACGCTACTGTCTCTCCAGTCTTTCCTCGTACTCTAGTTACTGTTGTTGTCTAGCGATACAGGGACAGGTTGGTGGATTGATTGATCTTGCTGTGATGGTGAGAAATTGAGTGTAGGTATCACGTCGGGAAGTTTGGTAACTTACTGTAGTCTTTACATTATATAATCTTTATATATTTTATTAATCTTTATCATTTTTTGTGAGGACGTCCCTGACATCCTTGGATGAGGAAGCTGACGTTAAACCTTTATTATTATTATTATTATTATTATTATTATTAATATTATTATTATTTATTATTATTATTATTAATATTATTATTATTTATTATTATTATTATTATTAATATTATTATTATTTATTATTATTATTTGACATCCTTGGATGAGGAAGCGGACGTTAAACCTTTATTATTATTATTATTATTATTATTATTAATATTATTATTATTTAAATCTTTAGATTAAAATGGAAAAACATATCTGCATTGATGTTTGATTGCTAGATTCTCTCAGTGGAAGTTTATCATAGCTGCTGGTTTATCGGTGATAGCACGGCCTACAGCTGCTATAACCTGGCTACCATTGGGGGCGTGGCTATTGTACAGACAACAACAACAACAGGCTGCCTGGAAACTCATCAAGTACACAGCAGAGCTTGGGTCTGTGCTGACTGTAGTATATAGACTGTAGTATATATTTTGCACCATTTTTGGTCCTTCTTTTTGCTCGCCGGCTTGATTTTGACTCAATAGAGCTCGATGTTGTCATTGATGACTGTAGCACTCTAATTATTATTATTATTGTTATTTTTTTTTTTTACCCTGGTGTAAAGAGCCTGGGGTTTGATAAAAACGATTCAAGCAGTACGTGCTGAATCGCCGCCCGGCTACTCGAGGTCATCAAACGGCTTAAAAGAATTATTGAAGCAGACTGCATTAAATCTTTGCAAAGTCATGGAAAGCCTTTGCCAAAGAAAAGAAGTCTCTCGCTTATCGCCGGTTTGCTCTGAAATAAGTCTGCCTACGCCATTAATAAAGTCAGCTCCTTCGGGATTCATCGGGCCCATGGTTTCAATGGCCACCGGAACAACTTCATATCCTAAGGACAGATCACGGTATTTATCCAACTGCCTAGAGGCGGCATGAACAGCAGCTCCACCGGCTGTGACTGAAGTCGTATTCAGGTAGGAGTTTGCCATAGTGTCAATGACCGTGACGTCCCATGCGGCACATTTACCGTTGCACCAGGGCACTAAAGTCAAGCCGTCCGGACGCTTGCCGTCTGATCTGGACAACCCACTTGGTTCCTTAGAGGAAGGGATGCTTGCTCTTGAAAGTGCTCGCCATATTAAGTCATTTAAATTGTGATGGCGAGACATTCTACCTGAAAATTATTATTATTATTATTATTATATAGATTCCTCTATGATATTGTGTTACCTGCTTGAATTGTTAACCTTGCATCCGGTGTCTCACTCTGAACCAATATCAGAGAAATGACTAATTATATGTGATCAAAATTATATAGAAATGATTTCATTTTGATGATTATTTCAGGTTGTTGTTGTTGCTCATCACCTCAGCCACTGATCGTCTGTTCTATGGGCACTGGGTCAGCGTTCAGTACAACTTTGTTCAGTTCAACGTCCTCTCAGACTTAGGTCGCCTCTACGGCTCTCACCCAGTCCACTGGTACTTAACCCAGGGTCTGCCCGTCGTCCTAGCAACCCATCTCCCCATCCTATTGGTCGGCCTCTGGTTCAACGTTGCTCCAGTTTTCCTTGCTGTGATTGGCTGGACTGTGGCTGTTTATAGGTCAGGTGAACTTAATGCTCTTTCTCTAGATTTTTCTCTCTATCTGTGACACACATTTAGCTTATTTTTAGCCTAGGACCCAGAGCAGTGCTTATACTGGCTCTCAACTAGAGTTTATTATCTCGCTCAGAAGTGAGCACTCCTTAGACCATTATGTTGATCCTACTGCTGGAGCAATGTCTTCACCATGTCGTATCATAACCATTAACTGGGAAAAATTCTATTTGAAGGTTTCTCACTTCCAACTAAAGCTTACTAGCATTCTCAACACTAATACCCACATTTACTAAACTTGTCATGATAAATTTATCACTTACGCCTCTGTTGTTTGTTAAAATTTTGTTCTGAAATTTCGATATTCACTAATAATTGTTGCGTGGTTAATGGTTATTAACTAGAAGGTCAACATCCAAAATTATAATGCTCAGCCAATGACAGCGCTGTCCTTCAGGCTGAGCGACCAAACAGCTTATTCGGTAAACATCATCATCATCATCTTCCCTTAGGTACACTCATCATCATCATCTCTTCTCTTCAGTGCACTGCCAAGTGGCAGGTTCAAGGTACATATTCATACTCAAATTCTGTTTTCTCGCTCCATAAGAGCACTCCTTAGATCAACAAGTTAATCCCTTCACAAACCCTATGCCTTATCCATACCTTATGTAGCCTATAGCTTGGGAAAATATGGCTTCTGAGGTGGTTTCCCGTTGCTTCCTCAGTTTGGTGGATTAGTTACCATTTAATCCTGGGGGAAAATATTTCATGGTGAGGTGGGTCCCCTCTTGCCATCCTCAGCTCCTGCCTTTAGTCTCCTCTTACGTACACGTGACAGATTGTTTGCGGTTGCCCAATTCTACAGTGGTCCAACCACACCCGAGCACAACACGGGGATCGTCATCATCATCATCATCATCTTCCCTTAAATCCCAGTTTAACCAGGGTCGGGATACGAATAGACTCTCCTGTCCCACACCATAGCATCAGTCAATACCCTATTTTTCAAGTCCTTCACTTAAATACACTATTAATGAAATATAAACCTGACTCGATTGATCATATTGTATTTCAGCTGCCTAATGAAATATAAACCTGACTCGATTGATCATATTGTATTTCAGCTGCCTAATGAAATATAAACCTGACTCGATTGATCATATTGTATTTCAGCTGCCTAAGTCACAAAGAATTCAGATTCCTGCTAGGTGTGATGCCGCTAGTAATGCACGTATGTGGGCGGACCCTGCACCTGCTAGTCAAGTCGTCTCGTCCAATCAAATCGGTTGATGATATAATAGTTCCACCAATCATCAATCTTGATACAACTAAATATCATCCAATCAGCAGTCTTGATAAATCTAACGTAGAATCTTTATCAGATTATTCTGTGGATGAACAAAATTCAGCTTCAAACATGGCTGCAGTAGAACAGAGCGTAGAAAACAATCAGAAAAGAGCATCTGCATCAGTCAATGTCTCATTAGATTCCACCAACTGTAAGAATTCTGACAAATCTGAATCAACCAATCAATTCTCGTCTAACAATTCTGCACCAATGGCTGACCATAGTTCTAAAGATTCAATTGAAACTCTTGTAAACGACACCAGCAAAGATTCTTCTATGAGAACTTCTCTAAACAACACCAGCAAAGATTCATCTTTCAGAACTTCTTCAGGTGAAGATTCTAATGTGACAGGGGCAGGTGTCGAGGTGAAGAGGAGTGGTTATAGAGATGAGAGCAGTAGAGGTCTGGTAATAAAGAGACTACTAGTGGCTGTGCTACTAGTTGTAAACATACCTCTGTCTCTCTACACCTGCCTCATACATCAGAGAGGCACTGTCGATGTCATGACATTCCTCTATCACGAGTCCTATACGTCCAAGATGACACAGAGCTTGCCGTCTGGTACGACGCTGAAAGAATCTCATATGAGGACCGGTAAGTTAGGCGAAGGAATAGGGACTCTACGGGAAGAGATGAGTGTGCTCTTTCTGATGCCGTGCCATTCCACCCCATACTACAGGTTACCAGCTATTTGTTTTGCTTGACTCTGATGACGATGATGATGATGATGATGATGATGATGATGATGATGATGGTGATGATGATGATGATGATGGTGATGGTGATGATGATGATGATGATGATGATAGTCAATCAATTAATAAGAATTTAACGTCCGGTTCCTCGCCATAGGGCAATGTCAGGGACGTCGTAGAAGGGAATATAGTGGGGTTTATGGTGTCAAAAGCAGCAGAGAGATCGAAAAGAACTAGGGCAGATACGTGTTGTGTGTCCATGGCAAGACAGAGATCATTATGGATCTGGGTTAGTGCAGTTTCAGTTGAGTAGAATTTACGATAGGCTGATTGAAAGGGTGAGAGTGATGAGAAAGAATCTAAATGAAGACAAAGACTTGAGTATATAATATAATGGTTTCATTTTTACTTTTTTTAATACTGGCGTAAGCCTACACAGAATCTAATACTTGAATGAAGTTAGAATTTAAAACAGTTGAAAATAATGGCTTCTTAGTTTCCCGTTGCCTTACTCATTTTTTGCTTTCTTGTATCGTGTGTAGTTTACGACTGGTCTATTCTTCAGTAACCGGACAAAACACAAAAATGAGTTTCCTTAATCCTTTAGTTGCCCTATAATGTTGACTTTGTGTCTTCAGGAATATATTTCTAATGTGTTGTTTAATGTGTTGTGTTATATCTAGCTACCTGCACAGAAATGTAACCATGAGATTTCTCACATGTGAGCCAAATCTTCATCAGTCGGATGATCATGTAGATGTAGCAGATAAATTCTTTCTCGACCCCGCCTCTTGGCTCTCTGCCAATCTCTTCAACCAATCACATATCAACATTTCCGACAGCTCAACCAATCAGCGGCCTTTGGAAGAAAGTGGCTTAAGTAACTCTGAAAATCAAAATAAGCAAAGCATTAGGCATCTGAGCTCATCAGTTTATCAAGATGGTGTTAATCGTAGTCATTTAAACGTTCCTGCCAGTGAACGGTCTCGTAGCAATAGTAGTAAAGATAATTCTGAACAGTTGCGGGGTTCTCTAGCCAATAAAGATCAACAAAAGAACTTTTCTAGTAGCTCTTCGACCAATGACAACGCAGATAACATAGAATTGAGGACTGCTGATTGGCTGAATGCCTGGGACGATAGTTTACAGTATTGTGGTAACATTGCAGAAACTTCTGGACTACCTACCCACATAGTCATGTTTGATGAACTGTTGACCAGGGTAGGTTCAATACTGAGAGATTTTAACTACCGTCAGTGCTTTAGAGCTTTCCATACCCATTTCCCTGAGGGGCGTGTCTCTTCTCAGGTGATTGTCATGTGTCATTGACGTTTAGAATCCTGAGGGGCGTGTCTCTGCTCAGATGATTGACATGTGTCGCTGACGTTTAGAACCCTGAGGGGCGTGTCTCTGCTCAGATGATTGACATGTGTCGTTGACATTTAGAACCCTGAGGGGCGTGTCTGTTCAGGTGATTGACATGTGTCGTTGACATTTAGAACCCTGAGGGGTGTGTCTATGCACAGGTGATTGACATGTGTCACTGACATTAGAACCCTAAGGGGCGTGTCTCTTCTCAGGTGATTGACATATGTCATTGACAATCATTTTCTGGATATTATTCGATTTACATATTTTCACATATTTTAATAAGTTTTGATATCTTCTATAGATGATGAAATGGAATCTAATTTTGTAATTTGGTAGGCTGTTTCAGGCGTCAATAGACTAAAGAGTTCTGTAGTGTTGAGATGAACTTCTCTATTGAATCTTTAGTGTTTGTCGATGTTTTTCTGAATGATAAATTTGGCCTAATCTAAGATATCGTTGTAATTATTATTAAAATTGGTTTTGTAGTAAACTTGAGTCGTTTCGATTGTGATGTAATATTCGTAATATATTATAAGTTTTGATCTCAAGATTCTTAAATATCTTTATATATTATTCATATTTGATACAATGTATCAATATACATAATTATACACACACACGCACGCACACACACACACACACACACACACACACACACACACACACACACACACATATATATATATATATATATATATATATATATATATATATATATATATATATATAAGGAAGAAAAAGAATAACCATCGGGGAAATGGCAAAGAATAGAGTTTTATAGAGGAACTAGACCATATCAAATTAGTAGGTGTACTGAAGTTATTAGCTGTAGTACGCCTAAAATTAATCTTTGTGAAAGTGACTTAAATTCGTCGATTCTTCTGTCAGAGCCATTTTGTAAATTTTGGGAAACCGACGTTCATCTTAACTTCTCTTTATTTCATTTTACTGTATATATCTCATGTTATCATCCTGGGGATGGTTCCAGCTAAAGATTTCTCTATTTCAACTAATAATTATTCAATTTTACTGTGCGAGTAAAAACTCGCACAGTAAACTGAAATAAAGAGAAGTTAAGATGAACGTCGATTTCCCAAAATTTACAAAATGGCTCTGACATTTTGTAAATTTTGTCAAAATTTACAAAATATATATAGTATATATAGTATATATATATATATATATAATATATATATATATATATATATATATATATATATATATATATATATATATAGATATATATATATATATATATATAGATATATATATATATATATATATATATATATATATATATATATACACGGTGAGTAAAAAAAGATAACACCTGCAAAAGTTTGAATATCTCAGGCTATTGTTAATATTTTACAATAAAACTTTTACCAATTACTAAAGGACTAATTTTTGAAGGGGTGGCCAATTTTCATCCATTTTGGTACATAGACAGGCCAGTTATGCAAGTTTCAGCAGAGCAACCCCCCTATTTTTACCTAAAAATGGCGTAAAGCACCTCCTGCAGTTCTGTCTTGTTTTTAGGCTTCGGCTGGTGTTTCTGATAGAGATGCAGCATGGTTCCCCAGATATGGTAATCCAGAGGATTATGATCGGGTGAGTTTGGAGGCCATTCATTCTTCTTGATGTAATCCGGGTTTCTCTCGCTGATCCTTTCCTGTGCATGACGAGATGCATCAGCCGGAGCACCATTCTGCTGAAAGATGAAACCATTTGGTAGAAGAGCATGGCAATCATCAAACAGCTCCGGAAGCAAAGTACTGACGTAATACTGAGAGTTCAACCTTACCTTCTCGTCAATGAAGTGCAATCTGCCCTTACCGTTGTAGCAAACGCCATTTTAAGGTAAAAATGGGGGGTTGCTCTGCTGAAACTTGCATAACTGGACAATCTATGCACCAAAATGGATGAAAATTGGCCACCCCACCAGAAATTAGTCCCTTATTAATTGGTAAAAGTTTAATTTACAAATATTAACAATAGCCTGAGATATTCAAACTTTTTGCAGGTGTTATCTTTTTTTTTACTCACCCTGTATATGACGGATACAACAAGTGAAAAGGATACTCAACCTTGCCAATTTTTGAGAGAACTTACCTATCACCAAATACATATGAACATATAAAAGGATTTAAGCTTATATTTGAATAGGCCTACTGATATGAAAAACTAAATGTACATTAAGGACTCAATCTCCTCTCGGAGTAAACCACAAATCTCAACCAGTCTTCTGGTAAGTGTTCAGAGTGGCTGGGAGGGGGGAGAGAAAATATAATGTCCTTATTGGAGAGTCAAAATTATTTATTGTTCTAAATATCGATCGATATTTAGAACGAAATTACAACAATTAGAGTGCTACAGTCATCAATGACAACATC
The DNA here is from genome assembly GCA_905160935.1 of Enchytraeus crypticus. NCBI lineage: Eukaryota > Metazoa > Annelida > Clitellata > Enchytraeida > Enchytraeidae > Enchytraeus > Enchytraeus crypticus. The sequence goes on from CAJHZI010000582.1 coordinate 124,215, forward strand.
GAGCACTATTGAGACAAAATCAAGCCGGCGAGCAAAATGAAGGGCCAAAAACGGTGCAAATTCCAAAATCCAAAAAATCAGTCCAAATTAAATAAGTAGAAACATGCAATATATTTCACCGATAGGACTACATTGTTTTCTTAATTTTGGAGCTTTTCTCTTGTAGTGCATAGCAATGATCCGCAAATATGACAAGATTGGAGGGTAGGGATTATACATGCAGATGCCATTGACAGGCCATACGTGTGAACTACATAGGCAAATAATTTAAAAAAGAATAATAGGCCTACTCAGCGATTCAGCACATATTGTTCGAATCGTTTTTATCAAACCCCGTTACCCGTGTTCTTTAAGTTAAAAAAATACTCAAATAGAAAAATTAAATAATATAAAATATAATATTCCTATTGATAGAAAATTATTTTTAAAAAAGTCTCTTGGACGTCTGCTAATTTTTTGGCACTTAATCCAGCTAAGACTGAATTCTTGTTGGTTGGGACACCTCAACAGCTTCTGAAGCTGAATGGAAAAACTCTTACGTTATCTTCGGATATTACAATAAAACCTGTTTCTTCTGTGAGAAATCTCGGTGTTATCCTTGATAAACACCTAATCTTCCACGAACACATAACTAAAACTTCGCAAGCATGTTTCTTTCATATCCGAGATTTTCGTCGAATACGTCCACATTTGTCACGTGAGACAGCTGCTACAAGTGGTGCTGCTATTGTGCAATCGAAATTGGACTACTGTAATTCCCTGTTTTTAAATCTCCCTGGCTGTGAG
>CAJHZI010000582.1:127500-160000 GCA_905160935.1 Enchytraeus crypticus
CTCTAGTGTTCTGACATGTGGCAGGTCCATGGTACATATTCATACTCAGATTCTACTTTCACGCTCGCTCGCTCTGTTAAGAGCACTCCTAGAGCAACAAGTTAATCCCTTCACAGAGGGCAAGTTAGCCAGTGGTTAAAGTGGAGGACTGCAGGGGCTGCATTCCACTACACTTTCATTTGTTGATTACAGTGATTATAGGTTGCTGATTACAGTGATATAGGCTACTGATTACAGTGATTATAGGTTGCTGATTACAGTGATATAGGCTACTGATTACAGTGATTATAGGTTGCTGATTACAGTGATATAGGTTACTGATTACAGTGATTATAGGTTACTGATTACAGTGATATAGGTTACTGATTACAGTGATATAGGTTACTGATTACAATGATTATAGGTTACTGATTACAGTGATTATAGGTTACTGATTACAGTGATATAGGTTACTGATTACAGTGATTATAGGTTACTGATTACAGTGATTTTAGGTTGCTGAGTACAGTGATATAGGCTACTGATTACAGTGATATAGGTTACTGATTACAGTGATATAGGTTACTGATTACAGTGTATAGGTTGCTGATTACAGTGATATAGGCTACTGATTACAGTGATATAGGTTGCTGATTAAAGTGATATAGATTGCTGATTACAGTGATTTTCTGTAGATTGTTGATTACATTGATATAGGTTAATGATTACAGTGATATAGGTTAATGATTACAGAGATATAGGTTTGTGATTACAATGATATAAGTTGTTGATTACAGTGATATAAGTTGTTGATTACAGTGTATAGGTTGCTGATTACAGTGATATAGGCTACTGATTACAGTGATATAGGGGTTGCTGATTAAAGTGATATAGATTGCTGATTACAGTGATTTTCTGTAGATTGTTGATTACATTGATATAGGTTAATGATTACAGTGATATAGGTTAATGATTACAGAGATATAGGTTTGTGATTACAATGATATAAGTTGTTGATTACAGTGATATAAGTTGTTGATTACAGTGTATAGGTTGCTGATTACAGTGATATAGGCTACTGATTACAGTGATATAGGTTGCTGATTAAAGTGATATAGATTGCTGATTACAGTGATTTTCTGTAGATTGTTGATTACATTGATATAGGTTAATGATTACAGTGATATAGGTTAATGATTACAGAGATATAGGTTTGTGATTACAATGATATAAGTTGTTGATTACAGTGATATAAGTTGTTGATTACAGTGTATAGGTTGATTACAGTGATATAGGTTGTTGATTACAGTGATATAAGTTGTTGATTACAGTGTATAGGTTGATTATAGTGATATAGGTTGTTGAGTACAGTGATATTTAAAGTTATTGATTACAGAGATATAGGTTGTTGATTACAGTGAAATAGGTTATTGATAACAGAGATATAGGTTGTTGATTACAGTGAAATAGGTTATTGATAACAGAGATATAGGCTGTTGATTACAGTGAAATAAGATGTTGATTACAGTGACTATAGGTTGCTGATTACGCTCTAAACTATTGAAAGCTTGCAATACAATCTTGTTTCTTGGTATTTAATTCTTGGTTATACTGAACATTGTTGGGTAGGGCAGCTTAGAAAGACTGGTACAGCCCGTTCTATCATTATCTCGTTATCTCATCTGGTTGTGTAGTATATTAACACATGTAACATACTTTGTAGCTCTCGCCCGTAGGCACTCGGATGCTCGCTTCTACAGCTCTAATAAAACAATGCACGCTGAAGATAAAGCGAGATAAACCAATCAAGTGAAGCAGTGTCGATGTCTGCTAGGTAGAGATGTGGTAGGTTAAGATCTATGCATTTGAAATTGTATTTGAATTACATACCCTTAGTGGGTTGACCTGTCTTACCTTTGAGGATGAGGATTTGAGAAAGTCTATTCGTATCCCGACCCCAGTTAAACTGGGATTCAAGGAAAGATGATGATGATGATGATGATGATATCAATTTGTTATTGCTGTTTACTGCTATTTGTTTTGTATAAGTGTTGATAATCTGTAACGGTCGTGGCTGTTGATCGCTGGTAACTTATTGATCGTGACTCTCCCACCGTATCCCCGCCCTTCTTCTGATTTACAAACTGAGACAGTTTGCTCTGTATCAATGCCGACGATATATAGATGTGATCGTATTAAGATCTCGAGAGTTCTACACCGTTGCTATTGGCCCGGGCCGGTAGGGATGCCATTGATGCTGGATCGCAATGTTCTAGAAATCAATACTTCTGTGGGAATGCGTCTTGTAGGGGAGAGACGGGGGGGGGGGGGGGGGGGGGGTAGCCCTCTTAAGTAGCAGTAGAGGTGAGATGAAATGTGATTCTCTTTTGTGCCGTTGTTTGTGAACCACCAGATAAAAATAATCTGTTAAACTGTTCATGAAATTTTACTACATCTCGAGGAGGTAGCTAGTAAATTTTTTTTATAAAAGATCTGTAAACATTATTCATGTTATATATTATATATATATATATATATATATATATATATATATATATATATATAATATATGTATATGTATATATATATATATATATACATGTATATATATACATAAATATACCTAAATATATATATATATACATACATGTATATATATTTATGTGTGTTTGTAAATATGTTATATTTTCATACAAGCTCTGCTACAATCTTTTAGTATTGGAATTGGTGGAAAACTTGAGTATCGCTGGACTGGAAGTACAATAAGAGAAATGATTTACTGAGATTCGCTCATCGTTTCCGGTAACTTTTAATTAAATTGTATACCCGAAGTGAATCGATAGTTCAATTTATCTTCCACAAATTTACGTCATAGCTGTATACGATAGGCCTGTATATTGCTGTTTGTACTGAAAAATCCCGTTTGTGCTGAATTAATTTTTCTGCAAATTAATTATTCCCTGAGCCACCTGATCGGTCTGCTAACGTCTCAACAGTTCATTCACTATTTACATTTTCGTTATAACAATAATAATAAAGGTATAACGTCCTTTTCCTTATGCAAGGGTGATGTCAGGAACGTCATAGTTTAGTGGCTCGAATGAAAATCTGGAGACTTAGAGTTGATTTGTCTAAACTAATTAATTGAAATTATGAAATTACTGTCGTACAGATGTCTATAAAACTATATCTTACTAATTTTATCTACTAGTTATTTATAGTAATAGGCGCTGCTGAAGAATTCTGTCCTCGTTGTGTGATGAAACAGACGCTAAGTCTTTAGGAACAATATAGTACTACTATTTGAAATAAAGAGTAGAGGAACTCTGAGTTAGATTTCAGTTGTATAGTGCAATTGTGCAATAGATATAAATAATCTACTGATATATATATATATATATATATATATATATATATATATATATATATATATATATATATATATATATACCTACAGATAGATATATCTACAGATAGATATATCTACAAATAGATGTATCTACAGATAGATATATCTACAGATAGATATATCTACAAATAGATATATCTATAGATAGATATATTTACAAATGGATATATCTACTGATAGATTTATCTACAGGTAGATATTTCTACAGATAGATATATCTACAGATAGATATATCTACATATAATAATAACAACAATTAGAGTGCTACAGTCATCAATGACAACATCGAGCACTATTGAGACAAAATCAAGCCGGCGAGAAAAAAAAAGAAGGTCCAAAAACGGTGCAAATTCCAAAATTCAGAAACTCAGTTCAAAGTATAGGTATAAGATAGATAAGATAGATAGTATAAGATAGATAATATTATATGCTGATTGATATATCTACTGATATATATATATATATATATATATATATATATATATATACTGATAGATATATCTACATATAGATATATCTATTGATAGATATATCTAGGGATAGATATATTATCTAGTAAGAGTTTATTGGGCATTACTATGAGGAATATTGTAATTGCATGTCTATGTGATGTGAATATTTTCATTCTCGCAGAGTAGCCGGATACATGGTGGTATCATATTATTAAATTAAGTAACAGTATGTGTCGTTAAAGATAATTTGATTACTGTAGAAGCTAAGCTGAAAGGATAAACATTGGATAACTTCAGACACTGGTATATTCTCTTTATCTGTGTAGGATTTAGTGTAGAGCTGGGAGTTAGACTGGTAGGGCTAGAGTGATTCACTACGTGATAAGAACTTTTTTTATTGGATTTCAACTGACTCTATAAGAAATTGGATAACCACTGAAAGAACACTTGAAGACATCTACGCAATCGCTATATATTCAGTGGAAGACCGGTACAGGTTTGAATTCTGTTTGCTTTGTACTGTGTTAGTTCATCTGTTGTACGTTCTTCATAGGTAGACAATTTTGTGCTTGCAGTCTTTCACATGTCTACGGCTGTCCTTAGAGTAGATGCTTATAAGTTTAGATTTTGGGATGCTGTCGATGCAGTCAGCTGGCATTCGAATCCGAGAGCCTTTAGTTCTCAATCAAGTGTGTTATCAGTTCAGCCATCCTGTAATTATATAGGTGTACAATTTTTGCATTTATACACTGTACACAATTCCTTAAGTGCTCTTTTGTAGGGATACATTGCATAAATGTCTAGGTGCACATCGTACAAATGTATCTATATGCAAATGTATCTATAATGTATCTATATCGCAAAGTTATGTATGTTATATATCGTTACAGGTCGCGTAATTTGTTAGATGCGCTATAGTTCTGAGAGATTGCACTCGGATAGGGGTTGGAGAGACACATTCTAAGGGGGGAAGGTCTATTAGAAGAGATCATAAAAGGAAGAGGTCAATTAGAAGAGGCCATAAAAGGTCTATTAGAAGAAGTCATAAAAGGAAGAGGTTATAGAATGGAAGGAAAAAGAGGCAGATGCAGGCCGAGATTAGGTATGTTAGATGATTTAAAGACCCACTCATATGTCAACATGAAGACGAAAGCGGAAGACAGAAAAGTGAAGGCGTTATATACCATGGACCTGCCGGTAGGCAGTGCACTAAGAGAGAGTCTGGACTCTTTCACTGTTACACAGTGCGCAGTGTTTTGATGTTGTAGGGGCTGCAGACGACGAGAGGGACGCTAAGCGGTGGTTGATGGGTGAGAGCGGCAGGCATGAGGGTTCAAGCTCACAACGTTGTCTGTACTCTGGCCGCCATTGTCCTCACTCCGTTCGTATGGATCCTGCTGTTCACTGGGAGCGGTGAGTAACAAATATCTTAATCCTCATCATCATCATCATCATCATAATCATCATCATCATCATCATCATCATCATCATCTTCCCTTAAATCCCACTTTAACCAGGGTCGGGATACGAATAGACTTTCTCCAGGCCTCCCTGTCCCACACCATACCATCAGTCAATCCCCTATTTTTCAAGTCTTTCTTAATTACTGCATCCCAAGTCAATTGTGGTATACCTCTCTCAAGGTTAACATCCAGTTCTTCCCTCCAAACTCTCTTTACTACATCCTCATCTGCCTTTCTATTAACGAATGTCATAATAGAGTAGAGAAAATCTCATGAAGTTTTAAGTTACAGATCCTGAGGTGAATTGAATCCTCGTGGGTGCGAATCCCAGCTGCGCTGATCTGAAAGTAAAATCTCGGACATTCACAGGACTGGTGAAACGGAAATTTGTCTAAATTGCCTAACGGTTTAAACATGTGGTATTAAAAAGTGATAGATATCAACTTAGTTGATCATTTCGCTATAGTGCGTGTTTACTTTTTTGACATGAGTCTAGTTTAACGTCAGTTTCCTGTCTCGACGGCGTGCTAGTGACAGGGAGAACGCTGGATTTGAATCCTCTGCCTATTGGTCTGCAGTAGTCCACCTAACCAATTTTGCTACTGGTTAATCTTTATTAATAAGCGAATCATAGTAGAGGCTCGGTTGCCACGCTATTTACATATTATACAATAATTATATATTCCAGCTATACTTACGCATAGGCCTATTCAATTGAGCGTGTTTTAAGTACAACTCAAAACAAGTCAACAATCCCTTATGAATTTAGTTTGTTTAAGTGACACTCGAGTTTTCCCTTTGATGTATTCTTGCTGATCATGTTTCTACAGGACTTTCAACTAAGCTTTACTTAAGTGCTTGCTCAGTGGATCATGTTAATATGTTTCAGGTTCAAGACGTACATTTCTCTACACGCTGTCGCAGTTCTCTCTCGTTTAATTTATGTAGAATCTGTACTATAATAATAATAATAATTATAATAATAATAATAAAAGTGTAACGTCCGTTTCCTCATCCAGGGATGATGTCAGGGCCGTCCCAACAGCACACACAGATCGATTCACCCAGACCAATCTGCAAAAGAAATGTGCTGAGGAGAAACTATCAAGTAGTACAATCCAGTGAGCTGGTGATATCAGATTTGATTCAGTTATGTTCTGGTGCGTAGGGTTTAGTGAGCTATTGGTTAAGAAGTATTCGACGATTTAATAAAAAAGAGAATATGTGGGATGAAAATACCGTGTGCTATGTAGCTTAACAAGCAAATGATAATAGATGAAAACTGAATGGGACTCAAGAGAAGAAGAAGAAGAAGATGATGATGATGATTATGATGATGGTGATGATGATGATGATGATGATGATGGTGGTGGTGGTGATGGTGATGGTGATGATGATGATGATGAATAGGTGAGAATTTCCGAGTCTTAGAATTTCTCAGGGAGCCAGGAATGACAAAAGAGACTGAGGATTTGATATCAGTCTGAGGAAGAAGTATAAATTTAAGGGTACTGATTAAAGAAGTATAAATTTTAGGGTACTGATTAAAGAAGTATAAATTTAAGGGTACTGATTAAAGAAGTATAAATTTAAGGGTACTGATTAAAGAAGTACAAATTTTAGGGTACTGATTAAAGAAGTACAAATTTTAGGGTACTGATTAAAGAAGTACAAATTTTAGGGTACTGATTAAAGAAGTACAAATTTTAGGGTACTGATTAAAGAAGTACAAATTTTAGGGTACTGATTAAAGAAGTACAAATTTTAGGGTACTGATTAAAGAAGTACAAATTTTAGGGTACTGATTAAAGAAGTACAAATTTTAGGGTACTGATTAAAGAAGTACAAATTTTAGGGTACTGATTAAAGAAGTACAAATTTTAGGGTACTGATTAAAGAAGTACAAATTTTAGGGTACTGATTAATGGTGGAAATGTAAGGATACACGATAAGAAGAAGCTAGAAACTTTTGTTCTACATAACTGTTTTTTTTAACTTAGTTTGATCTCAGCAATAAGCTAATTGTTCCACCCTGTCGTGCTTGCATTGGCTTCTGTACAGCTAATTGTTATTGTTCTAGTCGATATCGTGCTGCGTGTGGATCAATATCCCTGGACCTGTGTGAATCGTTGCCCGTGGCTACCTGTCGCTTCCTATAACAGGTCGAATGTCACTTCAATGGGAGCTTTGCCACGTGTTGAAGACGATTGAGCCTTGCAAATGTTTAGATTTGCGGCTAGATCGTCACTTAAATATACAGAACTATTTGCATCATCGGAGGGATTTTGTTTTGAGGCGGTTTTTATTCTTTGAAGTTTTACAAAATGTTATTAGTTTCTTAGGAATATGTTTAAGGTAGGGGTTAGGGTTAGGGATAGTTTACGAATTTAAATGAAAATTACAAATTCCCGCGATGATGCAAACAAACTCCCGCGATGATGCAAATAGTTCTGTTCTTTGAGTGACGGTCTAGCCGCATGGCATGTTTAGTCTATAGTTATATTCGTGCTGATGAAACAACTAAACATGTCTTGAGAGAGCTCTGTTGTGGTTTTTAGAATGCACAGTTGAACGGTTGTTTAAAGTAAGAAATTGACTGATTAATTCACCCAGAGATTTACTGATCCATTAAAATGTATGTCAATTTTATGATCAATTGATTTGTTGACAGATGATTGATTGATTGATGGATTGGCTGAGTGATTGAATGAATGATGGACTGGGTGATTGATTGCTTGATTGATTGATTGATGGTTTGTCTGAGTGATTAAATGAAAGATGAACTGGATAACTGATTGATTGATTGGCTAGGTTGATTTGATAGAGAATGTAAACGTTGAGAAATACTGCCCTGTGATCATATAATTTTTGGGTTATAGATTACTTTACTGATTCTATTAATTTGTCATTAACCTACAGACTGATGTACGAATTACTTGATTGAATAATCTAATTTGTTGATTTTTGCTTATTTAGAATTGGAGACAGTGTAGACAATGGAAGTCTAATAATTGCTTTGGCTTGATTCTTTATGTTGTGTTTATTAAAGAATTGATTAATTGATTGATTGATTTGATTGATTGATAGATTTATCTGAGGTTGATTTGATGGAGAAGCACCTGGCAGAACTTCGAGACAGATTACATTTTGCAGAATCTTTAAATCAAGAGCGGGAACAAGACGTTCACAATCTACGTAATCAGATCAAGCTGTTGATGGGCGTACATCAACATGGGAATCTGTATGTAGCTACTCTATTACTGTGTAACAGCTTATATACATAGTACGATACCAGTTACCATCTTATGCTTCTACACTAAACATCTTATAGAATACTATACTAACACCTTATACATATATAATAAACATCTTATATATTACGATACAAATACCTTATACGTATACAATAAACACCTTATATAATACGATACCAACACTATATACGTGTACAATAATTACCTTACATAGTGCAATACTAATACCTTATGCATATACTATAAACCCCTTAGGCCTATATAATACGATACTAGTTACCATCTTATGCATATACAATAAAACCTTATATAATACTTTACTAATATCTTATACATCTACAATAAACACCTTATATAATACGTTACTAGTTACCATTTTATGCATATACAATAAACATTTCATATGATACGATACCAATACCCTATATACATATACCATAAACACCCTATATAATACGATACTAACACCTTATACGTGTACATACATGTATATAGGCTAAGTGGCATATAACACACCATGTACATATATATAGTTAAGAATAGAGACTACATACATACTGCTGAGTACTGAATGTTACCCTTGGTACTACCTGATATATTAGCGGCTATCTTTAGCCTTTCTAACGATTGCTGTGACTTCTGTTTAAAGGCCACTGAACGAGGAGCAGCAATCAATGCTGAGGGGTTCGGGCGGAGAGGCTAACGGCAGGTACAATCGATACAGGAGAAACCTGCCGAGCTTTCAATGCTATTTTTCTTGCTTTAAAATTCTGCTTTTAACAACAATACGTTAATCGGTTTTTCTGGGGCTAATGATTTACCGCTCTATATATTTTCGAATTCTTTTCGTGACTATTTTAATTTCGTGGCGGTTTTAAATGGCGGGTGAAGACGAGATTTAAATAGGCCTAAGCTTGTTGCTAGAAAGAAATATTTTTAGATGGATGTCTTTTATGTTGTTACGTGTATTTAGGAATATGTTGAATAGAATGCTGTCGTAAAGGTTGCTATTTACTGTAATAGTAATAAAATAATAAAAATAAAAATAAAAATAAATAATAATAATAATAATAATAAATAATATTAATAATAAATAATAATAATAATAATAATAATTATTATTATTATTATTATTATCACTATAACCTCTGACAATTTCTATAGCACATTCATATTTCTATAGCATTCTATAGAACTCATATATTCTCTTTAGTGTTGTGTTATACGTCTGTGTAATGTAAATATTCCTATTTTGGTTTACTGGTTTCGCTCAGTAACGAGCACTCCATCGACTATCTCATGAATCTCATCATCAGGCCTTTGATAACATCATTAAATCTTGAGAGCTTTTATTTTGGTAGCACCTATCTACCGCATCTGTCGCGGGTTTTCTTTGTATTCCTCTTAGTCTCCTCTTAAGACAAGCACAGACTAACTACGCCTGTTGTATTCTTTAGTGATCTCGAATACAATACTATTAAAATACTGACACGATACTAGCACAATACTATCAAAATACTGACACGATACTAGCACAATACTATTAAAATACTGACACGATACTAGCGCAATACTATCAAAATACTGACACGATACTAGTACAATACTATCAAAATACTGACACGATACTAGCAAATACTATCAAAATACTGACACGATACTAGCACAATACTATCAAAATACTGACACGATACTACCACAATACTATCAAAATACTGACACGATACTAGCACAATACTATCAAAATACTGACACGATACTAGCACAATACTATCAAAATACTGACACGATACTAGCACAATACTATCAAAATACTGACACGATACTAGCACAATACTATCAAAATACTGACACGATACTAGCACAATACTAACACGATACTAGCACAATACTAACACGATACTAGCACCATACTGACAGAGTACTAACACAATACTAGCACAATACTAACACAATACTGACACAATACTAGCACAATACTAGCAAGATACTAACACAATACTAGCACAATACTAACACGATACTAGCACAATACTGACACAATTCTAGCACAACATTGACACAATACTAGCACAATACTAACACGATACTAGCACAATACTAGCACAATACTAGCACAATACTAGCACAATACTGACACAGTACTAACACAGTACTAACACAATACTAGCACAATACTAGCACAATACTAGCACAATACTGACACAATACTGACACAATACTGATAGAATACTAGCACAATACTAGCACAATAATGACACAATAAATTTAGCACAGTATCAAATACCGTCTCTCAACAATATTAATCATAGATTCTATGCATTGTGATTGTGCACTTGTTGTTTATTAAGCCTTTTGATTTAGTCTATTTTGCGTAATTGTTTAGATTCACCCTTACTGAGTGGCTTAATTCATAGATAGATGACGCTATTGTAAGGTGTTTGCGGATCTAATACTTGGGACTTATATGGTATTTGCAACTAACATTTCTAGAAGTCATGAGCAAATTTCAGGCTTCCTTTCAGGCTGTAGTAAGTGTGTGTGTGTGTGTTTGTGTGATTGTATATGTACGTTATATATACGATATGCGTGTACAAGAAATCTGCTGTTCTTTCTAATGGACTAGCGATGTTCAGTTAATTATAGCGAAAGATCGAAAGCTTGTTAATATTTGTATCAAAATTTGGATTCAAAGTAAGAAATAAATGATTTCTGTCACCCTTTATTCTCCCCTACCTCCATCTGTTTTCTTCATCATCATCTCTCTCTCTCTCTCTCTCTACTGTTGTACTGCCAAAGACATGTTATATTAATTTCTTTTTTTTAATGTAAATTCACAGCGAAATAGATTTTTAGATTTGACAGGGAGTGTTGAGTGGAACAAGTGCTGTTGTTGCTTTTACATTCACATCGGCTCTAATTATACTGTTGTGTTTAATCATTGCTACTCTTGTGCTATTTCTCATCCATTTAGATTCTATTAAAATAACGTTTACTGTCGTTAATAGGTGCTAGTGTAGATCTTAATTTCTATTCTTACTGATCAAGTCATAAGAACAAGTAGTAAGAGCAAATAGTAAGAACAAGTAGTAAGAACAAGTAATAAGAACAAGTAATAAGAATAAGTAGTAAGAACGAGTAATACGAACAAGTTGTAAGAACAAGTAATAAGAACAAGTAAAAAGAACAAGTAGTAAGAACAAGTAATACGAACAAGTATTACGAACAAGTAATAAGAACAGGTAGTAAGAACAAGTAATAAGAGCGAGTAAGAACGGCGTATTTAGCACTTGCTTTAACTTTTTACCTCTACCTGTAGACTAGTAATCTGAACCTTAAAAAACTTGACGTAAGCTATGGGCAAACTGCGCATGCTGCTTAGCGAAGCATAGAGGCTTGGAATGAATGTAGGGGAGCTACTCGAGTGGATATTTGTGATATCATTGTTGTTCTACTGCAGGAATTGTGCTGTTAATCTATAATTAATTATATTAGTAGAATTAGTATGCAGCGAAATCCTGGTAATAATACAAAATACACCTATTTGTAATATCTTATATGTTTGTCTAGTACTACTTTTAAAATTGTTGTACTATCTTAAGTGTAAATTTAATGTTGTGTATGGATATTGTATTTGTGCTATTGTGTTTTTCTTAATTTTTAGTATCAATTGTAGTGTATTATATGTTTTAGTTCATTGAATTATACTACTTTTTACAATGTGTTCAAATATTATTTTTCTTGTTATTATGTATTTTTGATATATGGCATTGTATTGTGTAGTGTAGCTTTATAGTATTGTATACTATTGTACTGTATAGTATTGCATTGCTTGCTATTGTATAACTAGTCTATTTTATTCTATTCCATTCTATTCTATTCTATTCTATTCTACACTATATTAATCTATTCTATTCTACTCTAGTCTATTCTATTCTGTAGTCTATAGTCTATTCTATTTTACTCTATTCTATGCTATTCCATTCCATTCTATTCTATTCTATTCCATTCTATACTATTCTATTTTCTTCTGTTCCATTCAATTCCATTCTACTCTATCCATTCTATTGTATTCTATTCAATTCCACTCTATTCTAATCTAAATCTATTCTATTCTACTCTATTCTATGCTATTCTGTTCTACTCTATTCTGTACTATTCTATTCTATTCTATTCTATTCTGACAGAACTGAGACAGGAGGGGATCTAGTGCTCCCCCAGGCCGCACAGGACCTGCTGTTGAACATGTCTGTGGGCAGCATCGACATGAGCATACCCAACATGTTCCACTACCTGCCTCATCTCATCGGCAAACCACACTTCATCAAACCCGCTCTTAAGCTTTCTCAGAGTCGTAATGGAGGTTTGATTAATTGATTGATTCATTCATTTATTCATGCATTCATCCATTCATTCATTCATGCATGCATTCATTCATTTCGCTCATTCATTTATTCATTCATTATTAAATTCGCTCATTCATTTAAGTATTCATGGATTCATTCCTTTGTGATCGACCGCCTTTCTTTAACCTTCTGCACAACAAGACTAAATGTTATTTATGTGATTATTATTTGTTTTATTGATTGATTGTTTGATTGATTGACGCAGTGTCAGTGGTGATTGGTATACCCACTATAAAGAGAGATAGATAAAGCTACTTGCTACAGACACTGCAGTCTCTCATAGACTCTTGATTGATTGATTGATTGATTGATTGACGCAGTGTCAGTGGTGATTGGTATACCCGCTATAAAGAGAGATAGATAGAGCTACTTGCTACAGACACTGCAGTCTCTCATAGACTCTTGATTGATTGATTGATTGATTGATTGACGCAGTGTCAGTGGTGATTGGTATACCCACTATAAAGAGAGATAGAGAGAGCCACTTACTACAGACACTGCAGTCTCTCATTGACTCTTGATTGATCGATTGATTTATTGATTGATTGATTGACGCAGTGTCAGTGGTGATTGGTATACCCACTATAAAGAGAGATAGAGAGAGCTACTTGCTGCAGACACGTCAGTCTCTCATCGACTCTTGATTGATTGATTGATTGATTGATGCAGTGTCAGTGGTGATTGGTATACCCACTATAAAGAGAGATAGAGAGAGCTACTTGCTGCAGACACTGCAGTCTCTCATTGATTCGCTGAGTGAGGACGAACAACTCGACTGTCTAATTGTCGTCCTCATTTCTGAGGTCTCCTCTCTATCTCTCTCTCTCTCTCTCTCTCTCTCTCTCTCTCTCTCTCTCTCTCTATCTATCTCTCTCTCATCGCTATCTCCCCTCTCTTTCTCTCTCTCTATCTATCTATCTCTCTCCTCTCTCTCTCTCCCTCTCTCTCTCTCTCTCTTTCTCTCTCTCTATCTCCTTATTTATACTACAGAAATGAGCTCCATATTTATATTACAGTAATAGTCTCCATGTTTGTATGGCATTCATGTTTATATTGCAGAAAGACGATCAAGCGTTTATCAGAGATACTGCAAAGACTGTAAGCGACAGGTTTGTTGGAACTGGTCTAGCCAGATCTGATCATTTAAAACTAGTTCTAGCCAGTTTCTACGACAATTCTGAATGGTTTTCTCTTGTTTGTAGTCTATAGCCTATAATCTTGTATGTTGTCTTCTCTTTTGAGGCTACTTAAAAGCTGGTAAAGCTAATGTTTGCGTCAATTTCGTCACTCGAAAACGAAGTCAGTGACGGGCGAGCGCAGGATTTTAGCCCAGGATTTTATATCGTTTCAACAAAGGAGTAAATTGAATAAATTGTGCTAGTAATATATTGTACAGTTTTTGTCAATTGCAATCACGCAACAATGTAATTGTATTTACTTATTTTGTTAATGGTAAGATAAATGTAATCACTCGATGATGTTAGAATCTTCATCATTTTTACCAGGCTGCATATTGGTTTTTATAGTAAAGTTTAATCAATTAAGAAGCACGATTATTTCTAGTGGAAGCCTTTGTAGAAGATTAGGATAAGCTTACTAATTGATTGGCTGATTGACCGACTAAGTGATTGATTGATTGAATGACCTACTGACTGAAAAACTGATTGACTGACTGATTGATTGACTGGCTGATTGATAGAGTGACTGATTGACTGACTGCTTAATTGACTACTTGATTGATTGATTGGTTTATTGATGGACTGATTGATCTATTTATTGATTGATTGATTGACTGACTGACTGATTGATTGACTGATTTAATGATTGATTGATTGATTGATTGAATGATTGATTGATTGCAGGTTTCCAGCAGGTCTCTCGTCAGGTCTCTTAGAGGTCATTGGTTGATAGATTTATTGACGGACTGATTGATTGATTGATTGATTGATTGATTGAATGATTGATTGATTGATTGATTGCAGGTTTCCAGCAGCTCTCTCGTCAGGTCTCTTAGAGGTCATTGCCCCGTCATCACAGTATTACCCCTCCATGTCTGATCTCAAGGACACATTCGGTGACAGCATCGAACGAGTCCGGTAGTTAATTAATTCATTAATTAATTAACCAATCAATTAACTGTTTCGTCTAATCATTTCATTAATTAATTGACCAATCAATTAACTCTTTCTTTTAATCATTTCATTAATTGATTAACTAATCAATTAACTCTTTCTTTTAATCATTTCATTAATTGATTAACCAATTAATTAATTGTTTCGTTTAATCAATTAATTTAACTAACCAATGAATTTAATGTCTCTCTAATGAATTTAATGAATTAATTAACTAATTAATCATTCAATCAATTCACTTTTTCTGTTAAGAAACCACCTGATGAGAACACAGAACTAGTTTGCTTTATTTTTTTCTTTATTTCCTTTTCTTATCATTCGTTTCGTGACCCTGGTAGTTTGGCTACCCTAGAATGAAGAAACGTTAGTAGGGTACAGAGTCGTTTGACCGTAGAGTTACAGCCTTCAGCAAGCTGCTTTATTTCTTAAATTGTAGAAGTAACAATCAATGCGTCATTAACAGGACGTGCTGAGGAATACAACATAGATAGTTGGGTGATTGATTGATTGATTGATCTATTGATTGATGGATTGATTGATAAGTTGATTGATGGATTGAGTGATAGATTGATTGATTAATTAATGTATTGATAGATAGATTGATGGATAGATTGATGGATTGATTGATGGATTGATTGATAAGTTGATTGATGGATTGATTGATAGATTGATTGATTAATTAATGTATTGATGGATAGATTGATGGATAGATTGATGGATTGATTGATGGATTGATTGATGGATTGAATAAATAAATTTATTGGTCATAGACAGAGTATATCGTATTCATTGCATGAGCCATTGATTGATTGTTTGATTTATTGAGCAATTGATTGATTGATAGAACGATTGATTAAAGGAGTGATCGAAAGATTGATTGATTATTTGAACAGATGGCGTGCCAAGCAGAACCTAGACTACACATATCTCATGATGTATGCCAGAAGCCGCGGAACGTACTTTGTTCAGGTTTGACTACTATGTAGTTAGAATATTAATCAAGATTTAACGTTACATAGTGTTAGGATGATGTCAGGGACGTCCGCGATATATACCAGTACCGGTCATACACCAGTACTAGACATGCACCAGTATTAGCATCCTTTTAATAGTGCTATTTGTTGACTGGATGTTGATGAAGAGTTTATGGTAGTTGTGATGAAGGTGGTGATGATATTGACGATGATGAAGATGATGATGTTGATGATCATGATGATTATGATGATGATGATGATGTTGATGATGATGATGATCATGATGATGATGATGATGAAGTTGATGATGATGATCATGATGTTGATGAAGTTGATGATGATGTTGATGATGATGATGATGATGATGATGTTGATGATGATGATGATGATGATGATGATGATGATGATGATGATGATGACTGTGTTGTTTTCTCATCCAAGTTTTTGTAGACTCTATGTACATAGAGGATAGGATGACACGTTACGATGTAGTCCCTGAGTGCTGATACCTCAGTCAATCTAGTTTCAATAGCAACTAAGATGAGAAAAGCTTTAATGATGCTTTTTCTTCAATTTTTGTAGCTTGAAGATGATGTGGTCACAAAGCCTGGTTACTTCACAACGATGAAGAACTTCGCTCTCAAGCAGAAAGAGAATGAATGGATTCTTCTAGAATTCTCTCATCTAGGATTTATAGGTTAGTGTACATTCTTAATATCAATTGTTTCTACTCTTGTCCTAATAATATTGATCAGCTCAAAATAGTTGAATATCTTGAAATTGACTCTGCTTAATGGTTTAAACAAAAGTGAAATACTTAAAAAATAATTAAATTAAATCTAGCATTTAAGGTTTGATTCTGTTATGTTGTGTTACTTCTACTATTTTTTATTATTTTTATTGTTATTTTTACTATGTTGTTTTAGTTACTTGTTACAATCTATATTATTCTAATTCTGTTGCGGTTGTTCAGGTAAAATGTTCAAATCACGGGACCTGCCGTTCATCGTCGAGTTCTTTCTGATGTTCTACAAGGACAAGCCCGTGGACTGGCTGCTCGACCATCTGCTCTACGTCAAAGTCTGCAACCCCGAGAAAGATAACGTACAGTCCCCTAAATTGCTTAATTGTGGAATATATAATTTAATTTAATCATTTTTATACCTTAGTTAAACTGGGATTCAAGTGAAGATGATGATGATGATGATGATTGTTAATTAGTTAAAATAATTACGTAATTAAGTAGTCCTTAAGGTTTGTTTACATAGATAAATGTGGTACATCATTGGATATTTGTTTATTTGAAAATTATACTGTTGTGTGTAAATTGTTGTATTATTTCTTGGCTGCTATACCTGGCAACCCTGTCATCCTCTCAACCAGTACAACCGAGTCTATTTATCTACATTGATTGATTTAGTTGATCTTATCGTTGAATCCGATGATTTTTGGTCTAAAAACTGTTTTATTTTCATTTTTAGAATTATGTAATAATAATAATAATAATAAAGGTTTAACGTCAGTTTCCTCATCCAGGGATGATGTCAGGGACGTCCCCAACAGCACATATCACTACAGATCAATTCACCCAGACCAATCTGCGAAAGAAATGTGCTGAGGAGAAGCAAGGTCCTAAACGAAAGCCAGTCGGGTGATCAAAAAAATGGTGAGGGTAGATTGATTATGTCTATGGTGGGAAAAGGTAAGTTTTAAGCTTGCTAGAGAATGTTGAAAGAGAAAAACAAGAGCGAAGATTAGCAGGTAAAGAGTTCCAGATTGTGGGTGCTGCGTAAGAAAATGAACGTCTGCCCAATGACGTGAGAATGTTTGGAACTGAGAGAAAATTAGCATCGGTGGAGCGAAGTGTACGTGAGGGGCGATAGGGAAGAAGAATTTCAGATAAGTAAGAAGGCTTGCCAAATCGCAGAGTTTTGAAAGTTAATAGAGCTATTTTATATTTTATGCGTTGATTAACAGGGAGCCAGTGAAGACTGCGTAGAAGAGAAAGAGAACGAAATTGAAGTCGAGAGGACTTACAAACAACACGTGCAAGAGAATTTTGGACCTGCTGCCAACGATTGAGAGAAGAAGTAGGCAACCCATGTAATAATGAATTACAGTAGTCGAGCTATAGAATGAACTATAGAATTAGCAAGGATAGTGGCTGAATTTCTAGTAAGGGATGGACGTATTTGCCTAGTCTGACGAATCTGAAAGATAGAAGCGCGACAAACAGAAGAGATATGGGATTTAAAGTCAAGGTTTTCATCAAATATGACTCCAAGGCTTTTGGCGGATCGAGAAAGTGAAATAGTAAGATTCTGAAAATTAACAGAGTTATTGGTAATTTTACTTCTTTGCAAAGGAGTGCCAATTAACAGGTATTCAGTTTTGGAAGGAATCTATAGTAGATGTATTATTTGTATGTAAGGTTTCACAGTATATGTACATTTATATCATATATAATAGTAGTATTTCTGTTATTTTTATTGCTATTATTTTAATTACTATTATTACAAATATATATTAGTAGTATTTCTGTTATTTGTATTACTATTATTTTAATTACTAATATTATTTCTGTTATTTGTATTACTATTATTTTAATTACTAATATTACAAATATATATTAGTAGTATTTCTGTTATTTGTATTACTATTATTTTAATTACTAATATTACAAATATATATTAGTAGTATTTCTGGTTTTTAACTACTATTACTATATTATCTTCTATTGTTGTCACTAATATAAAGCCCATGTACCTAGCTCTGTGTTGGTTTACAGAAGCACTGTCAGAGGTCGATGGCGACACTGAGGCATCGCTACAAACCCTCTCTCTTTCAGCACATCGGCACCTACTCCTCACTGCGTGGAAAGGTGCAGAAACTAAAGGTGCGTCATAGAATGTTGAGATTGTTGGATACTTGTGAGTCACTGTGTGTTTGTGAAGTGATGGATTGAAGGATGGCGCCTACTCCTCACTGCGCGGAAAAGTGCAGAAACTAAAAGTGCGTCATAGAGTGTTGTTCTAAAGCTCAGGTTAACGTCAGCTTCCTCACTCGAAAGCGATGTCAGTGACGGGCGAGCCCAGGATTTGAACCTCACACATACTGATCCGCGGTCTAGTATCTTACGACTTCGCCACTGGCTCCAGCAAGTAATTTACTTCTGTACATTGAGAATATTTCAATGGCTTGGAGCACAATGGTGCCAAGCGCAGTAGGGAAATCTTAGGTAGTAGGTGCATTTAGAACGTTTGTACTATGAAGACCCTGCTCAGACGCACTTGGTCGTTTTGTGTTTTGGTTCCAAGTCAGTATTATAATACCTACTATCGCTTGGTACCTTTGTGCGCCGATAGATACATGTATTATCTTAGCACTTCAATGTGTGCACATCGTTTTAAATCAAAAAGTGACTTGACACTTTTGTGCTCTAAGCCATCGGATTTTATTAGTTGAATGATTGATAGATTTAGGATAAGGATTTTGGTTAAGGAGCTATGCACAAGCCGCACTTGTTTATTGATTGATTGATTGATTTATTAATTGATTGATTGATTGATTTAGGATAGGGATTTTGGTAAAGGCGCTATGCACAAGCCGCACTTGTTCACTGATTTATTGATTGGTTTATGGATTGATTTATTGATTGATTTAGGATAAGGATTTTGGTAAGGGCGCTATGCACAGGCCACACTTGAATCCCAACGCTGAGGTATCGACGACCCTGAAAGTCTACGATCAGTACAGTTTGGACAGAGCTTACATGGGCGAGACGTTCTTTTGGGGTCTATTGCCTCAACAGGGTGACACTCTGGTGTTTGCGTTCTCTCCTCCAATCATCATCAACAAGTAATCTTCTCTCTAGCTCTTTGTACTCGAGTCTCTCTCTTAGTGGACTGCCTACTGGCAGGTCCATGGTATATAACTCCTCCACTCTCATCTATCTTCTGTTTTCCTCTTCATTTCCCCATGTGAGTGAATCTTTGAATCATCTAACATTCCTTTTGATATATCATTACTCTTGGGGGATTCTGCTTAGGACGATGTGAGCCTCCATGCATTCCTGATCTTCGACTAATATATACTGGGCAGGGGCGTCATTCCCTGAGAAAACAATCCTGTTTACCCAAATGAGGAGGTCTTAGATAAATTATAACTAGAGCTGTTAGGGAGTTAATGCCACAGGGTATTGTAACCGTTGATTGGTAATCTGGATAGAAATATTTTGTCGACTAATTAGTTACACACGCACATGTTTACAGACTGTCCTTACTTTATAGCGCGGCATTTTTTAGATAGCGCAGATCTAAGAAAAATATTTAATCTCTCCGGCGATTAATTGTTGCTGACTGACCTAAGATTTGAATCCAGGTGTCACGATTCAGGGACGCATGCTCTAGCACCGCGCCACCCTCCACCAATGAAACGATGAAGGATAAATGCTGTTGGTATATTCCATTTATACACTTGGCAGTAACTGGAGGCGTTGGAAATGTGGATTTGGAGAAGAATGTAGAATATTAGTTAGACTGAAAAGGTTACAAATGAGGAAGTCCTGGAGAGAGTTTGCACAGATAGACAGTTGATAAATGTATTAGGAAATTTTTTATTTTTTTTATTTTATTTTTTTTTGTTCCTTTAGTTACACACATGACATACCGTATGTGCTACATAGTTTCCTTTCTTGGTTTCTGTTTTTTGTAGTTTTCAATATTTCCTCCATTCCCCTCCATGGTTATTAGTAATCGTTGCCTTTTGTTGGCACATCAATTGCAGCCGGCGCGGAGTTAAGAATAACCTTCCAACACCCTCGGGATTTTTTTTTCTTTCAAAACTGTCAACACTCGGTCTTCCAATGTGGTCGCTCACAAAGTACTAACCGGCGCGATGGAGCTTAACTTCGTTCAACTGACGCGCAGCTTAACCGACTGTGCTAATCCCGCTCCCCCCCCGAAATAGGAAGAAGATATGGATAGGACACATTCTAAAGGGGGGGAAAGTCTATTAATAGAGGTCATAGTAAAAAAAAGTAAACACGCATTATAGTGAATAATCAACTATGTTGATATCTATCGCTTTTTGAAACCACATGTTTAATCCGTTAGGCAATTTAGACCAATTTCCGTATAACCAGTCCAGTGAATGTCCGAGATTTTACTCTCAGATCAGCGCGGCCGGGATTCGAACCCACGAGGATTCAAATCACCCCAGGATTTGTCATTTAAAACTTCATGAGGTTACCCCTACGCTATTTAGAAATTCTGAAATAAATAGATAAAGGTAGAATGAAAGGAAGAAGAGGCAGAGGCAGGCCGAGATTAGGTATGTTAGATGATTTAAAGATGCACTCATATGTGGAAATGAAGAGGAAAGCGGTTGACAGAGAAGAGTGGAGGCGTTATATACCATGGACCTGCCAGTAGGTAGAGCACTAAGAGAAAGAGACGCTTGGTAGTATTAAATTGCTTTAGTATATATTCCTTTGATACACTTGGTAGTATTATATTGCATACAAATCCCAGTAGCATATATTCCGCTGATACACTTGGTAGCATTAAACTGCTCGTATATTCTATCCGTGTATATATTCCGCTGATACACTTGATAGCACTAAATTGCTCATATACTCTAGCTGTGTATATATTCCGCTGATACACTTGACAGCATTAAATTGCTTACAAATCCCAGTAGCATACTTTCCGCTGATACACTTGGTAGTATTAAACTGCATAAAAACGACAGTCATTGCTCTGCCGCAGATACCTGTTTCGTAGCGGCAACCCCGAGCACCCTGGCGACAGGTTCTTCAACACAACTCTCGAGGTCCTGCCCTCTAGGCGAGTCTCTCCCGCCCCCGGGTTCCTGGACGTCCCTGCCTCGCCCGAGAAGAGGCTGAGGGTGACGGAGGACGGCTTCGTCGTGCTGAACAGGTTCGACGTGGACTCTGGGCTGGTGGAGGGGGTGGTACCGGCTGCTCTAGGATCAGTGGACGTCCTGAGGCTGTACGTCCAGTCAAACAGCCAGTCCTGGGTTATTCTGAGCGAGGTTAGGATGTCTAGAGTAGTATCTATGCCTGTGTGTGTCTGTCTCTGTCTCTCACCCGCTGTCTGGGTCTGTCTCTGTCTCTGTCTCTCTCTGTCTCTCTCTCTCTCTCTCTCTCTATCTCTCTCTGTCTCCGTCTCTGTCTCTCTCTCTATCTCAGTGTCTGTCTCTGCTTCTCTCTTTCTCTCTCTCTCTGTCTCTCTCTCTCATTCTCTCTGTGTGTCTGTCTCTGTTTCTCTCTTTCTCACTCTCTGTCTCTCTCTCTCTGTCTGTCTATCTCTCTCTCTCTCTCTATTGTCTCTCTCTCTGTCTGTGTATGTTTCTCTCTTTCTCTCTCTCTCTGTCTGTCTCTGTTTAACTCTTTCTGTCTCTCTGTCTCTCTCTCTCTCCCTCTCTATCTGTGTCAGTCTGTCTCTCTTTCTCCCTCTTTCTGGCTCTGTTTCTATGTCATTTTCAATTTCTGTTTCTGTCTCACTTTCTCTCTGTTTCTGTTTCTCTCTATCTCTATTTCTCCGTGTAAAACCATCATAACAGATTGCTATTATGTTTTGAGATCATCTTCATCTTGTCTACTAATATTTATAACAATAATAATAATTCTGATAGGCTTATATCGATGAAACGTTGATATCACGACGTTGGTTTATGTTGTTGTGGTGCGCTTGTTTTATATTTTAGATATTTATCGAAGGCAAGGAGGCACCAGGAAAGCTTAGGTGACAGAAACTGACGGACACAAAAACTGATGACATCAATCGTGGGACTAATTTATTTGTTCTGTTGTTACGTCACATCTCCTCAACGATTGTGATTAAACGGCTCCTCGCATGAACTGATGACGTCATGTAGTGTTAGAATTGAAAAGATCCATTCAGTATACCATTGAATGATCATTGAAGAATTGATCAGTTAATTGATTGATTTGTTAATTGATTGATTAGCCATTTGACTGAGCAATGATTGCTGAACATCTGATGAATCATTACTAATTATGATGATGTCGTCATTAGACATAAATAATGATGTCATGTGTATGCATAAACTGATGATGTCATTGTACACAAAAAGGTGATGATGTCATCGGTACACATAAAGTGATGACGTCATCGATACGCATGTGTTTATGAAATCATAATGAATCCTAGTGACGTCCTCATAAACATTTGTTTATTTTCTTAGTACACAATATACATGTATGTCTGAATTTGTGGAAATGTTTTCATCTAGTAGTCGTGCTACAATTTATGAAGTTTTTACAACGCGTATATTTGTAGATGCTAGTTTCATGTCTATTTGGTTGTGTAAATAATATATATCAATAATCATGTGATGCTAGAAGAATATAATAATATAAATTATAATAACATGTATTATAATAACATGTGTATATTAATGATGTCATGTGTATGCATAAACTGATGATGTCATTGTATTAATAATAACATGTGTTATATGTACAACATGTATTATAATAACATGTATTATGTATTATAACAACATGTATTATAATAACATGTATTATAATAGCATGTATATAATAACATGTATTATAATAACATGTATTATAACAGCATGTACTATAATAACATGTATTATAACAACATGTATTATAATAACATGTATTATAATAGCATGTACTATAATAACATGTATTATAATAACATGTATTATAATAACATGTATTATAATAACATGTATTATAATAACATGTATTATGATAACAGTATTATGATAACATGCCTTATAATACATGTGACTATGTCGGATGATGATAAAACTCTGTGTCATAACGATTAGCGACTCAGTGGATACTTTCGTTTATCATTCAAATAATCTTTTAATAATCTCAGAACCTAAGCAGTATGTAACTTTGAAGTATCACCGTCTTGCCACCTCTATCTTTTTCCCTGTTTAATTTAGTTAATTCTTATAATTATGCCTATAATTACACTTAGTAATTACACTTATAATTACGCTTATGTTTATACTTACATTAAGTTTGCTGTTTAGTCGAGTTGCTAGCGGACTTGTCTGATAGAGCGTGAGGTCTCGTGTTCAGGATTCAGTCAGACCGCTACAACCTTGTGATTTGAAAGGTCGTTAGATGAGCTTGTTTTAATTCTCTGTATTCCGCTGACTGATCATGTGTGACGTAGGAAATTGACGTTAAGAGGTTGTGAGTAGATGTGTTAAGTGAAATATTTTAAGATGTAGCAACATCTAGTCGTTTACTCTAATCAGCGAAATGAATCGATACATTCCATATAGGCAATGCTCTGATTGTCACGTGATTTGTGATTCGATGTTTAGTATGTGGTTGTTTTAATTAACTGATTCCGGTCGATTGATTGATTAATTGATTGAAATCTTATTCTCTTTGTTATCTACCTTCCTTAGATTTTTATGGACTGATGCTTTCCTCGTTATCTGTCTAATCGTGTTATTAGTTCAGTGAGTACGTGAATTGATTGATTAAGTGAATAAATGATCTGATTAATTGTGATTGGTTGAGTGATGAATATGTGAATTTTTTGACTGTTTGAGTGAATAAATGAATTGATTAATTGTGATTGGTTGAGTGATTGATCAATTTTAGCTATAGTGTAAATTTTAGATCTGTCCAGTTGTGTGTGTCGAGAAAATTTACACTTTTATTATTTTATATCGGATGAACGCAATTAAAAATAGACTAGATCTACTGAAAGCTACCAAAGTAACACCGTACCTGAGAAATGAAAGGAAAATTACCTAAAAATTATCATTCTTATTGAGCGCAACGTTTTAATTGTGACAGACATTTTGTGATGCAATCTTACTCTGGGGTTGTTTAGTGTTACTTGCTCGCTAAAGAACAACGATGTCTACTCCGATGTTAAAAGATATGAAGTTGCCGTTAAAGTGGAGTGTAGTATTTAATACCTGAAGCTATGACTGGAGCTATGAGCTCTGCTCTGACTGGAGCTATGAGCTCAATTCACTGAATCTTTTCTTGCCTGTAGATTAATCGTTTTCGTGAACAACTTTCACTTAAGAGCTAAGATAATTTTATCTCATCATGGACCACTCAACGTTGACTATACTATTGTCTTCTGATGTTAGTTATCAAGTGTCAGATGTTTCATTGTTCTTATTTAACGTATGGTTTCTAGACTCGCAGTATGCTCGCCGTTGTTAGGCCTCTTCAAGATACTGTGAGTCCTTCAGAAGTCGTCTTGTAATGTTTGATTAAAACCTGTTAAGCTAATGTTAACGTCAGTTTCCTCACTCGAAAGTGATGTCAGTGACGGGTGAGCCCAGGATTTGACCCATCTACATACTGATCCGCGGTCGAGTATCTTACCGACATAGCCACTGGCTCCGGCCCTATGGAGTAGCCCTATTTGCGGTATAGACTTGGGCATTTATTGCATTTTTATGTATATATTCTGCTCCTGTTGTGTCAAGAGAATGGCGTTTTTTATTATATTAAGAGTAAATATTTAAAGCAATGGAAAAGGTGTTGGGCTATATATGCCAAAAATTAAGTAGGAAATCTATTACCTCAAGTAATTCATTTATGCTGCTTAGACCTTGAGTTTTTATTTCAGATATTTTGAAAACGAAATGGTGTTGCTTGGCTATATTTACAAACAGATTAGGTCTCTCTCCCTCTTCTGTGCGCTGCCAAGTGGCAGGTTCAAGGTACATAATCATACTCAAAGTCTGCTTTCTAGCTCCATAAGAGCACTCCTTAGATAAACAAGTTAATCCATATTAGGTATGTTGGGTATTTAGGATTAATAGTTAGGATTAATAACAAATTTGTTAATAACAGATTAAATGTTATTATCAATCAAATTAAATTTGGATTAATAACAGATTAATAACAAATAG
Source organism: Enchytraeus crypticus (assembly GCA_905160935.1). NCBI lineage: Eukaryota > Metazoa > Annelida > Clitellata > Enchytraeida > Enchytraeidae > Enchytraeus > Enchytraeus crypticus. Next base: position 153,494 of record CAJHZI010000582.1, read on the forward strand.
GCATATTTCACTAATGACTAAATCAATTCATAAATTATAATAATTATAATGGACACTTAAAATTGTTGTTAGATTTACATAGTTTCTTTTATATTAGATTTGTTTATATTGTACAATAAACCGTTGTGTATACTCCGGTATTACTCCATTTAGCTTTGTTTCATATTTTCACTTATTTTAATTTTAAACTGTATTTATATTATATTTAATCGATAAATAATAATTTATATGTTAGCTGGTGTAGTGGATTGATTAATTGTACGTCTTTAATGTAACTAATAATAATGACCTCTTAAACCGTCTATGGAGACTACGTTTTAACGGTGGGTGGTTTCTATTATCTATAAGTTCTAATCCAGAGCTGGCAGGTTTGATAAAACATTTTCTTGTTTTATGTTCTGTGGTTTATACAGAGAATGCACTAAATATTATTCTATATCACGAGTCTGTGTATTCTTCTACTGTAGCTATATATTATCTTGTTGCCTCACTTCTATTCAACTTTCATCATCATCATCATCATGATTCGTGATACGAATGGACTGTCTCAAATCCTCTCTGTCCTACATCATATCATCAGTCAATCTCCTATTTATTTCTATTCGTTTAAATTTTTGTAGCAATTTCTGGAGCCGAAGCGCTCCTCAACCGAATGCCTATTTTGTTGTTGGCTTGGACCTTGGTGTTATTTCGCCTTTAATCTTGCTCTTTCACCTTTTCGATCCGCCAAAAACCTTGGAGTCATATTTGATGAAAACCTTGACTTTAAATCCCATATCTCTTCTGTTTGTCTCGCTTCTTTCTTTCAGATTCGTCAGATTAGGCAAATACGTCCATCCCTTACTAGAAATTCAGCCACTATCCTTGCTAATTCTATAGTTCATTCAAAGCTCGACTACTGTAATTCATTATTACATGGGTTGCCTACTTCTTCTCTCAATCGTTTGCAGCACGTCCACAATTCTCTTGCACGTGTTGTTTGTAAGTCCTTTCGACTTCAATTTCGCTCTCTTTCTCTACTTCGCAGTCTTCATTGGCTCCTTGTAAATCAACGCTTAAAATATAAAATAGCTCTAATAACTTTCAAAACTCTGCGATTTGGGAAGCCTTCTTACTTATCTGAAATTCTTCTTCCCTATCGCCCCTCATGTGCACTTCGATTCACCGATGCCAATCTTCTCTCAGTTCCAAATATTGTCACGTCATTGGGCAGACGTTCATTTTCTTACGCAGCACCCACAATCTGGAACTCTTTACCTGCTAATCTTCGCTCTTGTTTTTATCTTTCAACATTCTCTAGAAAGCTTAAAACTTACCTTTTCCCACCTTAGACTTAATCAATCTACCTTGACCATTTTTGATCACCGGACTGGCTTTCGTTTAGGACCTTACTTCTCCTCAGCACATTTCTTTCGCAGATTGGTCTGGGTGAATTGATCCGTAGTGATGTGCTGTTGGGGACGTCCCTGACATCATCCCTGGATGAGGAAACGGACGTTAAACATTTATTTATTTATTATTTAAAAGTTTTGCAACACGTTAAGTCTGTGTTTGGTTTATACTTCAGTAAAATAGATAAAACACATAAAGATAAAAGATCAAATCGCCTGAAAACAACAATCTAAATTATATCTATTTCCTTAAATTGACTGGAGAGTTATTTATATCAAACTGCTATCATTTTTTTATTATCATTATTATTATATCATTATTTTATTATCATTATTATTATATCATTATTTATTATCATTATTATTATATCATTATTTTACTATCATTATTATTATATCATTATTTTACTATCATTATTATTATATCATTATTTATTATCATTATTATTATATCATTATTTATTATCATTATTATTATATCATTATTTATTATCATTATTATTATATCATTATTTTACTATCATTATTATTATATCATTATTTTATTATCATTATTATTATATCATTATTTTATTATCATTATTATTATATCATTATTTTATTATCATTATTATTATATCATTATTTTATTATCATTATTATTATATCATTATTTTATTATCATTAGTAGAATTTAAGAGAAGAAAATCTTCAGCCTCTGTTAATTCTGTTTTTCTTGAGCCCTGGCTTAACGTAAAGCTAGAGGCTACATTCATATAGGATTAATTCTGCAGTCTTAACCTACAGGCTGTAGAAGAGTAAAGCTATGCGCTTATTATTGTAACGTTGACATCAATGACCTGTTATAAACAGCGCAGCATTATGATGATTGTATTACACGCCATGCAATGTTGCAGACATTGTCAGTCATTCTTTAAAACATGACGTGACGATTCAATAGCGCACTCCAGTGGCGATGTGAAGAGAAAATAATGTGACGGAATGTATGCTATAGGCCTGTCACTGTACGATGCACTGAGAGAGAGAGAGAGAGAGAGAAATAAATAAAGAATGAATGAATGAATGAATGAATGAATGAATGAATGAAAGAACAGAACAGAACATTGCACTGATATGATTCATCATAAGGATTAGAAAGAAGAACTGGATGGGTCCTGTCTTGAGAGAGAATGGTTTACTGAAAGTTGTAATTGAAGGAAGAATGGGATGAAAACGGTTAGAGGAAAACCGAGACTTGGGATGCTGGATGATTTGATAACTAATATATACAGTATGTTGATATGATGAGAGAAGCAGAGTGTATGTGAACGAATTATATGTCATGGACCTGCCAATACTAAAGTGGCCCCGATTAATTTATAGCCGGTCCCGATGATGCTATAGGCGTTCCCAATTCATCTGAGCATCAAATGATGCCATCTGCATTTTGTCATCGTCTGGATTAAACGGAAAAGAAACTCTCTGCATCAGTAAACTGCACGTGATTGTACAGGGTGACTAACGCTCAAAGCTGCATAAGAGAATGGCATGATTTCTGAGTCACTAATGCAGGACATTTCATGAGATAATAGCTTGCTGAAGGATGCAAGTTGGCTAAACTTATTTATTTTGCAAATATTCTCTATAAGGCGCCGTTTAGGCTACCGTAAAGATTTTTATTAGACTATTGATAGTAAAGACAGTATAGAGCAAGACACTCGACCACAGATCAGTATGTGCGGGGGTTCAAATCCTGGGCTCGCCCGTCACTGACATTGCTTTCGAGTGAGGAAACTGACGTTAACATTAGCTTTACCAGCTTTACTTTATCATATATCATGCACTCTATGCTTATTTTTATTTGTTTTGTTTATTTTGATTAATTTTATTTTCATTAATTATTTGCATTTTGTTTTTTGATTTTGTAGTGCATTGTGCTATGACTGTGTTGTTTGCCCCAGCGGCGAAATGAAGATATACACTATGATCATACATAGTACTAAGATAATATATAATAATCTTAGCCAGTATATGTAGTTATGCATCTGCATATACATTTATGCATTTACGTATAGAGCAAGCTGACAAGGGCTTTAGCCAGTTACAGCATAGCATGATTCAAAATAGTTGAAATCTGATTGGAGTTTTAGTCGTAAGATTGTAATCTTGAAGTCATATACTTAAATCTTTCAGAATTTCTTTGGTTACATTCTGCTTAGCTTTTATAAACCCCGCCGACATGTTGAATGAATGAAGATAGATGCCTTTTGAAGTGATATATTAGGCGCCAGTGGATCGACCAAGTATATAACGACTACTTTTACGTCTTAAAACACTCTGAATGCGACCGACACAATGTAACAGCTAGTACTCGATGTTAGAATGAATTGAAGTCTGTATCGTATAAGCGTTCGAAATAGAATTCAAGTTATAAAAGTCTTTTTTACAACTGTTGAGAAGAATCGCTGTCAGATAGTATAAAGCCTTTTCTTCGATGTTGCTTGTGAATATCAACATCAGTCTAATTTTATGCGACTTTTTGCGCAGTTCTAAGGAATTAGGAGTAACAGAGAGAATGACTCGGTATTTGAACGCTTGTAAGTGCGACCTTTTGCTCCAACCAAGCGTGTTACAGGGTTTAGAGTTCTAGCTAACTGTCAAAATATTAATCTAAGCCAAAATAAATCATTTATCTTAGTATTTGATAATATTTTCAAGTAAGTGTTATAGAGATCTTACGCAATGTTTAACATAATTCTGAAATATATGGCTATTACTCATAGTCTTCAAGGCTACGTTGCATTGTTAATTTATCAATTATAGTCTAGACTCTTGCGAGATAATAACTCAGCCATCAATCAATCTTAAATAAATGACCCTTATAAAAAAATTTATTGCATTTTCTTACCATCAGCTTTGGAGATATTTTAGAATCACTTGCAGTCTTCGGGTGCTTTATTCTCAAGTTTTTCAAAACCAAACGCGAAAAAGAATTAGAACTTGCATGCACACTGTATAACACTAAATTACTCTAGACAATGTTCAATTGTTCCTCTCAACCAATACTGCTGACCTCCATTAAAAGTAGCTCTCAGATTGAAAGGCGAGTCCATAATTATAATTAAACAAGACTTTCCATTGGACTATAGGAATCTAATATAAAATAAAATCAGTTGAAGATTAAGGTATGTAGCAAAGTATGAGCTTTGAAAGCCACAGACCATAAGCGCCGGATATAAAATGGATATCAATAGGTATGAAACAGACTTGGTAAAGATTGGTGTTTAATTGCTAATTGAGCTAAAAGTAGGAAAACAAAGACGACTGGTGTGAAGAAAAGAAAGAATAGATGGAAGAGACTTCAGGAATATATTGAACTTTCTCAGATAAGCCAAGTTTAAAACTGTAAAGAATTATTTGCCTACATTGCATCATCAAACCATCCCTATCACGGTCTAATTAAGTGCGATTATTGCTATTGTTTCACAGTTAAATTCTTTAACGTTTTAAATTAAAATGAAACAAACTACAGTATGTTTTCACTTATCAAGCGCTGCATTAGGATGCGAAGCATAAATCATAAGCTTGTGTAAACGTTGTCTAGAAGAACGTTAAACAGAGAAGCATCAGTCGTATCTTTATGAAAGATTTGTCATTCAGAGGCGCTCAAGCACAATGACTTCACATAGGCTACAATCAAGTATCGGTACTGTCGTATGACATGTAGACGTAAGTGCAGGACTTAATGTATTAACGTATTGTGTATTGTATAATGTACATGAGGTGCCTAGTGTTCACTAAAATACAAATAGATTTAACTATTCGAGTAGCCCAGGCTAAGAAGCTACGATGATGACGATGTGATTATGTAACACCAGTCTGTAGGGCACGGTGTTGAATTCTTGAAATGCGGTAACAAACTACAAGAAATTCGCAAACTGTCTGAGGAGACGTCTATTTAGGAAAATCTCAATGCAATCCTATCTTATCCTGCGTAAGTCATTATGTCATCGTCCACATGACGACGCTACATCTGATAGTCGTTTACTTCGAAACAAAATGGTGGAGATTAAAATGATGGAGTGGCAGCTTAAAATGATACTGGATACAATGCATAATTGGATAATTAAAACAATTCGTTTGGATGTGGCAGCAGCTGGCGTGGCAGCCCTTTCATTTGGGTGCAGCTCCCCCAGTGACCCTTCCGTAATTGAGTCCCGGGTTGTATGAGAGGTTAACTGGCGTTAATCCCCAGGGGTTTCAAGACCTTGGGCTATTATGTTTAACTCGTAATGCAGCCTACGAATACGTATGATTAAAAACTGCAATATATTAATACATAGGAATTAAATGTAATACAATACAACTATATGTCTATATATATATATATATATATATATATATATATATATATATATATATATATATATATATATATATAGGCCGCTATAACAATATATATATATTGCATTATTGTATTATTATTGACGTCCCTGACATCATCCCTGGATGAGAAAACGGACGTTAAACCTTTATTATTAATAATATACAATACAATGAGAGGTTACAATACATTACAATAAAATGCAATGTAAGTACAAATCTCCCCATTTACCTGTTTACTGCTGGTAATATGAGGAATTAGAATTATAAGATTTATGCTAAGGACTTGCCAATAGAAAGTGTTCTAAGAGAGAGAGAGAGAGAGAGAGAGAGAGAAAGAAAGAGAAAGAGAAAGAGAGAGAGAGAGAGAGAGAGAGAGAAAGAGAGATAATACAAACTATATAACAAAATAGGGGAAGGTTTGCAAAAGGATGTAATAGATGTAAGAGTGCAAGGGAAAACTGAGGATAGATTTGATTGGAAGAGTTATATGCCATGGACCTGCCGTTAGGCAGTGCTTGACATATATTTATTTGGGATTGACGCCAGAGGGTGTTAGGAGTCAGTGACCTGGTTTTAGGAAGGTTTTTTTATGGGCACCGCTCAACCATGGTTAGGTGACGCATAGGCTCCTCACAGTAAATCCACTGTTCTTATTGCACAAGCTCCTCTTGGCTTTCTTTTCTTAAATTCTTACAGAGATTCTTGACTCTTTTTAAGCTCTTACTGTATGAGTCATGCAATGCTAAGTTTT
>CAJHZI010000582.1:170000-204099 GCA_905160935.1 Enchytraeus crypticus
CTGTTGAATAGATGTCGCCATTTATATTTTGAATTTGTTAGCTTTAAACGCACCAGATGGAGTGTGCGGGTTTTTGGTTTTATCGTTACTTATTTTTATAAGTAAAAATTACATTGCAAAATGTTTGGCAATTGACGGCTTGAAATGTTTCTATAAAAATTTAAGAAGACATTAACTTTAAATTCAAAGAATATTAACATTATAGAGCTTAAAACTGATAATAAAATTAGTTACTTTCAATAGTCACGTCATTATACACCACTATAGTTTGGACAATGAATGTACATGTACGCCTTTTCCGTTACCAAATCAACTCTGGTTTCTCTTCAAACCACGAATAAATCTTTCGCCTTTTACTAAAGATTTCCGTGGGGAGGAACATTACAATGAGTCTATAGACCAATTTCTCTCAGCCCCACCAAAGTGGGGTAATAATAAAGTTAAACGCAAATATAAACATAACGGCACACTGGGTCAGGAACCACAACTGCTTGTTTAAACCCATCCATTTCCTTCTTCCTATCCATGGTTATTAGTAATATTTGCCTTTTTATCTCTCATCAGTTGCAGCCGGCGCGTATTTAAGAATAACTTTCCATCACCCTGGGATTTTTTCCTTCAAAGCTGTCAACTCAGTCTTCCAAGGTGGTCACCCACAACGTATTAACTAGCTTAAATTTAATTTGTAGCTTAAATTTGATTGAAACCAAGTGCTCTAAATCCCGCTGTGAAAAATAAATTAATAAAAATAATTTAGACATTTGTTATTTACATTTCTTATTGTCATCGCTTTGCAGAGGCCTGTAAGGACCTTGATGATAAGTGCGGAAGGAACCCTGGCTATCCGGAGCCATTCTGTAAGATGGCCGGATCATTTGGAGAGCTTGTCCTAAAGAGTTGTCCCAAGCTTTGTGGAACCTGCAGTAAGTAATATCTTCTATCGAGTATTTGGACTGATAGTCTGGATATAGTAGCTTTGTATAGGCCTACTGATTTTCTTGATTTTGGAATTTATGTCGTTTTGGACCTTCCTTCCTTTTCTCACCGGCTTTGATTTGTCTCAAAAGTACTCGATGTTGTCATGGACGACAGTAGCGCTCGTACGTATTGTTGTTATGTTATGTTTTCAGCTTAATGGCAAGTCCAAAGTAAACCTACTTAGGTGTTTACACAGTACACTCACAGTCTGTGTTTGCTCTCCTGAAAGAGCACTCCATTGATCAACAAGTTGATCCTGCGGCAAAGGCTTTACCAAAATCTTAGCCTATCTCAGAAGTTACTTTAAGCTCATTCATGCTATTTACAAATTATATTGGTAAATATCGTAATTGTGAACAGGTTTGTTAAGCAAATTTTTGACTTTATATTATTTATTTATTTATTTTTGACTGTCTCAGTATCGTAGGGGTAGCTTCATGAAGTTTTAAATGACAGATCATGAGGTGAATTGAACTCTCGTGGGTTCGAATCCCAGCCGAGCTGATCTTCGAGTAAAATCTCGGACATTCACTGGACTGGTTACCAGGAAAATGGACTAATTAATTGCGTAACAGATTTAACATTTGGTGTTACAAAGTGATAGATATAATCACTGTTGATCATTTCACTATAATGCGTGTATTTTTACTATTTGCAGAAGCAAAGCGCGACAGTGATTATCTCATCAAGGAGCTAATGCTGGAATATCTGCAGAACAAGGACGAATAAAACACCTCAACTATGAATCTATAAATAACTATATGAACCTACTATCGTTGTGTGCTGTGAGCTAGCTGATATTTGCAAACAAACTGATTTATTTCGCTATAATGCGTATTATTAGATGATGTTATTGTTGTTAGTAGATCTATAAAGCAAAAGCTATAGACAAGTTGATCTTAAGTTTCCTGCTCGCATATAGCATTTCAGTGACGGAGAGACCGAGAGAGCACTGGATTTGAACCCTGCATCTACTGATCCGCTGCAAAACAACTTGTCAACAAGCCACCGACAAGTCCCGGCAATATCCTGTTAATATCTAAGACAATATCGAGGTCCCTTAAAACAAATGAACTTTAGGATTTCATTGATAATTCAGTGAAGTATAGACTTATATGCGTTAATGGATCAAATACTATGCACGTATTAAATATTTACGATGTCTGAATACGAACACCAAGGCTTGGCCTACATGAAATAAATCACTCGTGCTCAATACAGCTCAACGATAAATTGATCGATGGATTGCTCGCTGCGTGTGTGTGAGCAGTTACTGCTCCTACAACAATAACTCCTTTGGCTGGACCCAGTGGCGAAGTTTGTAAGGTACTCGACCGCGGATCAGTATGTGCGGTGTTCAAATCCTGCATGGGCTCTCCCGTCACTGACATCGCTTTCGTGTTAGGAAACTAACGTTAACTTTAGCTTTTATTGGCTTTAGAGACTAGAGTTCACATCTCACACTTTCCACTTACATCTTTATGCTAATGACTATGTAAAGACAAATATGACAGTTTGTGAGCTTTGTGTTACTGGTGTTAGATCTTACTATATTAATCTTACTATGTTAATATACTGTATATTTTCAACAGTGGTTAAAGTGGGGGAAAAGCAGGGATATCTCGGTTCCCCTTGCTCTCGTCTTTTCAGTGGTGCGTTCCCCAGCTAGGAGCCCATATTAAGTACTAAGAGATCTGTAGATATTTTGTAAGGGGCTCAACTTTTACCGTTCCAATAGCTCTCAATTCTCACTTTAACCACTGATTATCAATGTCATTTCGAAGTTAGAGTTGTTGTTAGAATTATTTGCCTGCCGCAATGTTTGTTTATCAGCAAGCTTGCTTGTATCTGCGCGTTCACGTTAATGAAACTAGATGTTTCACAAAATGTTACTTTGTTTAGACTGTTTAACACTATTATAATTAAGGACAGCGGGCCTATGTTTTTATTGATAATAACAACAGTTACAGTGCTACAGTCATCAATGACAACATCGAGCACTATTGAGACAAAATCAAGCCGGTGAGCAAAAAATAGAAGGTCCAAAAACGGTGCAAATTCCAAAATCCAGAAATTCAGTCCAAAGGTAATTAAAGTCCAAATTTAAGATTTTGACAAATCATTTAATCATTTCAAATAAAAAGAAACTAAGCAATTATATTGGTAAACATAACTAGGCTACGTGATGCACTGTTCAACCGAAAGAAGATACGGAAAAAAGCATGTTTAATCTCAATTTAAAAACACATATGCCTATATTTTAGAATGTTATATTTAGTAAGATAGTCATAGCTGATAATGAAATAGGAGTTTGGAATTTGCTCCTTTTTTGAACTATCTTTCTGCTAGCTGATTTGGACTTGTCTAGATATAGTGGTCGATGCTTATGCAATCCAAGTTGGATTACTGCAATTCCCTGTTTTTAAATCTCCCTGGTTGTGAAATTGATTGGTTGCAGTTTGTTCAGGATATTCTTGAGCGAGCAACGCCTATTTTAAAATCTTTGCACTGGCTAAAGATTAAAGAGCGTATCATTTATAAAACAGCTTTGTTAACCTATAAATCCATCATCTTCCCTGGACAAACTTGTTGTCTCACTTGATTAAAGTGATGTTGCCTGCTGTTACTCGGTCTTCTAAAGTAATTACTCTTGTGAGACCTAGTTTAATTACCTTCACTCTCTAAGCAATCTAATCGTTCTTTCCAGCATGCTGCACCACCGATCTGGAATTTTCTTCCATCTAATCTTCGGAAAACTGTGTTTGAATCACATCTGCCTTTGCTTTCCTATGAGCAGTTCCATATAGGCAGTTGAAGACCTATATTTTTCATCTCTCGTTTCCATCCAGTGTACATGAGTTGCGATCAGCGCCTAAACCTCCTTTTCTTTAATTTTCTTTTTCTTTGGACTGAATTTCTGGCTTGCGAAATTTGCACAGTTTTTGGACTTTTGTTTTGCTCGCCGGCTTGATTTTGTTTCAAAATTACACGGAAAATGGACTAAATTGCCTAACGGATTTAACATGCGGTATTAAAAGTGATAGATATCAACACAGTTGATCATTTCACTATAATGTGTGTTATTATTATTATTATTAAAAGTGCTCGATGTTGTCATTGATGTCTGTAGCGCTCTAGTTGTTGTTGTTCTGTTATACATAGTTTTTTTTATCTATGCTGCAGACAGAGTAAACAAAGTTTGCAAATATTAATTTTTATTTAATAAAATTTAATTATAATTTTTAATATTTTATAATTTTTCGGTAATAAATTTGGACTGATCTTTGGACTGATTTTCTGGATTTTAGAATTTGCTCCGCTTTTGGACAATTTAATAATAAGAATAATGTATTATATTATTAGTGTATTATATTATGAATAAATATAACTAATCTAGTAAATAAGTATTAATATAACTAATCATTATGAATAAACATAATAATATAATAATAATAATAAATAATAATAAAAAATAGTAATAAGGGTTTAACGTCCGTTTCCAAATCCATGATGATGTTAGGGACGTCCCCAACAATATGCGTAAATATAATAATTAATAGGCCGACATCCGTAGTTCAAGAATATATCACAAAGAATTTAATTCAGTTACTAGATCGGTGATACTGCATGTTTAATTATATGGCGCCTATTCTAAAATTAAATGTTGTTGTAATTTGCAATTACAATAATGTTAGGTAGATATAAAATTAAGTGTGAACTGAAGAACACAAAACGGTATCCCTAAAAACCTCTAAAAACGCTGTCCCCATAGTCCTAGGTCACATTAGTCATATTGACGAAAGGAATCAACATAGGTGTTTTTGTCTGTAAGTCTTATGTTTGCTAGTAGGTCTATCTATATTGTTTAATGTATTAGGGCCTATTTAATTTAGATTCAGATATTTAGAGATAGATTAAAGTGATTACTTCGATGAGACTTAGTGAATATTATAGGCGTAAACCAGTGTGGGGAATGGCACTCTAACGATTATGTTCTATATAATTATAGTAATTAACATTTATCTCACAGAGCGGAGAAATCAGAGAGTACCATACAAGCGAAAATTAGCAAATGCGGACTATTAATAACATATTTATTCATTTTATATACCTGAAAACGGAATCTTGAGATGCAGTGATCAATTTCAGAGCTCCAAAAAATAATAAATAAATAATATATTGCATTTTTAACTCAACATCCAACCAATTTTGTGCAGGTAGCTGCCGTTCTATATTATTTAGGCCTATGAGGTTTTAGCTTGAGTTGATTCAGAACGTGAGGACTGTCTGTGCGTCTAGCATTTGACTATGTAGCATGTCAGTATTGCCTTTTGAACGGATTTTCTGTGTTTGATAGCAACATCAATTCAAGTGGACTTATTACCTTATTCCTTCTAATGAATACCAAAATCTCTATCTAAAGTCTAAAAGAAGCTTAGAGCTCTATATCTAAACTTACATAGGGGAGTTAAGAGGGCCAGGTAAAAGTAAACAAAGCATCAAAGAGGTTTTATTTCTATACTTGTAAACTAGGCTTACTTTTTGAGCCTTTTTATGGTCATTTGACTTTGAAATTTGTTTTTAGGTATATTTGTTAAAACCTAATGTTTCATCTAGTATTTCATCGGCAAAAATTACTATAAAGTGATGGCTTCGACTTCTACACTTGAGCCCGATGAGTCGGCCTGTGCAAGCGAAGATTTGACTGAAATGACGAGTTCTGACATTGCTGTGATCAGAAACAGTTCTGAAGACATTGAAAACGACGAGAGCTCTGATGCAGTGGTGAGTATCAAATCACCGATGTTATAGTTTAGGAGAATTAGGCTCCAGAAATTGTTACAAATTTAAACGAATGGAATAGTCTCAAATAGGGGATTGACTGATGGATGATATGATGTAGGACAGAGAGGATTTGAGACAGTCTATTTCTATCCCGACCCTAGTTAAACTGGGATTTAAGGGTAGATGATGATGATGAGAGTTTAGGAAGAATTCCTTAATCTTCTGATATTTCCTTTAGCAATCCAGATGTGACACTGAATCAGAGGCGTAAAGTACTCAAGATTACAGACAGTTAGGTTACACATTAAATAGAGAAATTTAATGAACGGTTAGGTTCTGTTGGCTAGTTTCACATATGACTCAAATAGTGGGCATGTGAAAAATATGAAGGATATCATGATTAAAAGATTATAATTGGTCATGTAGCAATAGTTGGTAGTAATTAATATTTAAATTATAGGATCTCTATATCTTGCCTTCACCATTGAAGGTTAGGATATAGCCAAACTTAGCCCTTTATTAGATCAACTTTGTATAGGGGGTTTATTTGTCAATGTGATAGAGTCAGATGATTAGGTGAGAGTTAACAGTTGCTAAATTACTGACAACCTCATTATATTGTGTTGAACATTTAATACATTTGTTTTTTAATTATATTTTTCAGTGATGTAGACAGATTATAAATTAGGATTAATTATGAAAATGGAAGTAAATCAGCTACTACTGCGCTGGTAACCTGAGAGTATATTGTGTTTTATGTTTAGGACGTTTATCTGTCAGTGATGATGTCAGACGATAAGGTGGGAGCTAGCTATTACAGCACTGACAACCTTATAGTTTGTATGATTCCTGACATCAGTGAATCAAAGGATTACAGTTCCATTACACAAGGTTTGAATTTTTGTAGTATTGTTTATTACATTTGATTTTTATACCATCATATGGTGTGACTATAATTTTTTGTACTATTATTCACTATGGAGACTATTATATAGTGTATCGTAATATACATTGTGTTACAATTATATAGTGTCTTATTATACAGTACACAGTGGTGACTATAATATAGTTTATTGGATTATACATAATGGTGACAATTATATATTGTAATACTATTGTGCTGTAGTCACACAACGGTGACTATTATGTACTGTATATATAGCGCTATACTCGTTGGTTACTATTATATACATTTAGTGTGTCTTACTATACACAGTGGTGACTATTATATACATTATGACTGTATTTACTAGTGAGATAATCAACTGTTTAACCCTCAACACTTGCATAAACTACTGTTTAGTCACCATTTGATATTCTGTAAGCATTAGTCGCTGTGTAAAGTATTGCCTAGCTGCGCGTCTGTTTTCGCATGTTTATACCGCTGCTTTGCTAATCAATTGATTAAGAAATAATATTCTAGCCTGAAGGACAGCGCTGTGATTGGCTGAGCGACATAATTTATACGGTTGACCTTGTAGTTAATAACCACGCAATATTTTTAGTGAATACCGAAATTTCAGATCAATTGTTTAACCAACAACAGAGACGTAAGTGATCAATTGATTAAGACAAGTTTGATAAATATGGGTATAAGTGTTTATTTAATTCACAGTAGTGACTATTATGTAGCTTTTATTTTAGAGGCAGTGGTGACTATTAATAGTGTTTATATTATACACTGTAGTGACTATCATTTATTGTGTTGTATTTTACACAGTGGAGACTATCATTTAATGTGTTGTATTTTACACAGTGGAGACTATTATTTAATGTGTTGTATTTTACACAGTGAAGACTATTATATAATGTGTTGTATTTTACACAGTGGAGACTATTATTTAATGTGTTGTATTTTACACAGTGGAGACTATTATATAATGTGTTGTATTTTACACAGTGGAGACTATTATTTAATGTGTTGTATTTTACACAGTGGAGACCATTAGTTAACGTGTTGTATTTTACACAGTGGTGAATCAGGTGAAGCCTACGACAGTGATAGTCAGTGCCCGCCTAGAAGAGGCGTGTCAGAAACATCTGCACTCATTGGGTGGGCGGAGTCTACTTCTGAAGTTATGAATAATATTTTAGCTTTCTAAATAAATTGAAAATCATTAAATTGTATCCAATAGAATAGTGTTTATGTTACAATTCAAATTTGAAACGTACACAAGCCACCTCAGACGTCACGTGGGCCGAAGCAACTTATTTTAAATTAAAAATAATTTATTATAGGCCTAAAGTAACTGGGATATTGGAAAATGCACCTTTTTGGATCATTCATTTTGCTCGCCGGCTTGATTTTGACTCAGTAGTGCTCAATGTTTACATTGATGACTGTAGCACTCTAATTATTGTTATGTTATTATTAACATTTTAGAATTCTATATATTTGTGGGAGGGCTGAGTTATAGAACACTTGCCCCATAAGAATAAAGTTCTGGATTCAAATCTCACCTGGATCATCTCGTTCTGACTGCGCCATAGTGTTTTTATATAATTGTATTGTACTTAATGTATTTTATTCCAAGTGTTATTGATCTGTATCCTCGATGTTGTCTGCAATGTTATGCAATGTTATTTTTTGCAGTATCTGTATTATGTGTTAATATTTATTGCAATGTCCAATGTATTCTCTAATTTTTATTATAATGTTAGTGTCTAGTATTTAGCAATATGTATTATTTGACTGTGTAATGTATTTAGTAATACATGTATTGTTTATATTGCCAAATACATTTTGTATCCTCTACTATGTATTTCCTTTACAGTGTCCAATGCATCCACTGGTAGGGAATGTTCCATTCAGATACTGCCCAGCATTGACTTTGGTGTGTATCAGAATTGTCTTTAATGTTTTATTTCAGTTGTTTTATAGGTGTTATGTTTTCATATTTATGTGTTCTGTATGCAATGTTGACCTATATACGTGGCTTCAAATACTGCCTCTCATCCATATGGATTAGATGGCTGTAGGGTTAGAGTGCTATAGGGTTAGAGGGCTATAGAGTTAGAGGGCTATGGGGTTAGAGGGCTATAGAGTTAGAGGGCTATGGGGTTAGAGTGCTATAGGATTTGAGGACTGTAGGGTTAGAAGGCTAGAGGGCTATAGGGTTAGAGGGCTATGGGATTTGAGGGCTATCGGGTTAGAAGGTTATAGGGTTTGAGGGTTGTAGCATAAATCAAGTATAGAAGCTCATTAAGAGTTTTATCTGGTCGAAAGACCAGTTCTGTGGTTCCAGATTCCATGTCTAAGTGAATGATTGTTGTAGCAGATTTATTGAATTTTCTAATAGAATGACTAATTGAGGGATTTAAGCCTAAGAGAGATTCTGAAGGTCCACTTGCCTGGGCTGACTGATTGATTGGATTTGGCTTGTGTAATCGATGCATGAAGAAATTTACTGTTTGTGTGATCAAACTGATTATTTGACTGATTGATTTTGGCTGAAAGGTTTGGAGCTCTGCAGAAGACGCATACAGAGAATAGAGATGCCAGGTATTAGCAGTGACATGCCTGAGACAGCACGTGTACTGAAGATAACCTCTCTAGTGCCCTTCAAGAGTGTTAACATGGCAAGTATCATGTGAAGATAACCTCTCTAGTGCCCTTCAAGAGTGTTAACATGGCAAGTATCATGTGAAGATAACCTCTCTAGTGCCCTTCAAGAGTGTTAACATGGCAAGTATCATGTGGTGTATCTAAAGATAACCTCTCTAGTGCCCTTCAAGAGTGTTAACATGGCAAGTATCAATGGATAGGTTCTAGAAATCATGTGGTTAATAACTCTAGTATCGTTCAAGAGTGTCACCATGGTTATGTTATGTTTGTGTTTCTGTATGTTTGCTGCTGTGGGTAGGGTTTGTGCTACTGTGTGCTAGGTTTATGCTACTGTGTGCTAGGTTTGTGCTACTCTGTGCTATGTTTGTGCTACTGTGTGCTATGCTTGTGCTAGGTATGTGCTACTGGAGCTCTGCTGAAGTACCTGGAGAGTAACAGAGTGGGTGTAGAGCTTGAGGATGTCAGGACCAGAGTCCCCATCATCTCTCTGTCCGTAGTCCACCTGTATGTGTCGTATCTGTCTCTTTGTAGCTCTATATCTGTGTGTCTATCTCCTTGTAGCTCTGTGTCTGTATGTATGTTTGTGTATCTCTTTGTAGCTCTGTGTCTGTATTTATGACATAAAGACAAGAGCCACAGAGATATACATAAACAGATATACAGACACCAAGCTACGCAGAGATAAGTAAACAGACACACAGGCACAAAGAGACACACAAACATACATACAGCACGGAGCTACTAAGAGATACACAAACATACATACGGACACGGAGCTACAAAGAAATACACAAACAGACATATAGACACAGCGCTACAAAGAGATACACAAACGTACATACAAATATACAGATAATTCTGGAAAACACATCTCTTCCCACCATAGATTTTATTTCATCTTGCCTGACTGTTTTTTTGATCACCGGATCGGCACTGTTTAGGATCTTTTATTTCTCTTCAGCACGTGTTTTTTCCGATCGTTTGGGGTGAATCGATTCGTAGTGACATGTGATGGGGGGACGTCCTTGACGTTATCCTTGTATGAGGAAACGGACGTTAAACCTTTATTATTGCTATCATTATTTGAGAAATCTCTGGCTGTAACCAACCCTTGCTTGGATGACCAAATGATATGACATGAGCATGTCTCTATATTCGTTTACCAGGCTATTTATCTGTTTTATTGTTATTGTTGTTTTTATCAACAACGAAAACTTATATAGAAGTGTCATGCCAAACTCGATCTTCGAGACTACTTTACAGAAAGAGTTCAATAGTAATAGTAAGCTAAATAGCAATTACATTTAAATTAATATCTGAACTAGTAAAGAATGTCTACATATCAGAGGAACTTTATACCATCCTGCAACACTCATTCCTGTCTTCATATACCAAATACTTATAATATAGTATATATATATATATATATATATATATATATATATATATATATATATATATATATATATATATAAATAAAATATGGTATATATGTATATAGTAGGTTAATTATATTGAGCGGTCTATCATTTTAAATTAGTATCTACTGGTTAAGTTTGCTATAGTTTTATATTATTATGATGATCTACAACTTTACAGTACTATTGTTTAATTTATATTGGCTGTAATTTGATTTAGTTGACTGTAATTTGATTTAGTTGTTTATTGCTGTTGTTTTAGGCAAAGCTATGTGTACTTGGATGATGACAGTTACAGGTAAACCATTAATTTTAGTTCTAGTTTAGAGTTATTATACCCTAAGGTTATTATTTATTGATCTATAATTCTGTACACTTCCATCCATATCTACTAAAGTGGTATTATAAACAGAATACATCCAGTATCACATTGTATTTAAAGTTTTTGTCAGATTAAGCATCTCTGTCTCTTTGTCGTCTTGCGGAGAAACTCTTTTGAGCTTCTGAGCGGAACGTTAACGGTATTTTTATGGTCATTTGATTTTCTATTTGATGTTCAAAATTTACTTGAGAGTTTTTCAAATATTTAGCAAAATAATTATGACTGTATTTCACTAAACTTCAACACTAAATCCTAATCCTGCGGTGGTCAGCTAGATAGGGAACGATTGTATCCTCTCTGATGGCCTTAGGTCTCTTACTCTAATCATGATTTGAATGCTTATATTTACGCGAACTCTGAAATGTAGGTTACTCACTGTTATTGAATTATTTTTAAAAATTTTGTTTACGATTTTGAATTCAATTAAATGTCTCTTACTTTAAACTCACTACACCAGTACTAACTATCTCGTTCCCTCCCTACCCTGTCATGATGCTGGTTTATATTATCTACCGATAATAAATTTCTAAGAGATTGTATCGACTACAATGCAATGGTGAGCAGTAAATTGAAATAAAGTATTAATGATTTAGAGCTACAACGGGGCATTTATCTACACTACGGCTTTGGTTACGAACAAATACTTATTGGATTGAGCAGCAATATTTTTTGAAGTGCTTTGTGGTATTTGATAAATTTTAGCGAACCAATTGATACATTTTTCCATCTCTATGCTATTACATGTTAAGTAATTTTCATTAAAATTTGTAGTCATTTATTCATTAAAATTTAGCTTATAAAGTTAGTATTTCACTAACAAACGCTTTTCATGTCCTCTAATTTAATTTATCGCTGCCATATAAGTGTCATGTGAATGACTGATTGATTGAGCATAATTAACAGATTGATAGAGTATGATTGACAGATTGATAGAGTATGATTGACTGATTGATAGAGTATGATTGACTGATTGATAGAGTATGATTGACTGATTGATAGAGTATGATTGACTGATTGATAGAGTATGATTGACTGATTGATAGAGTATGATTGACTGATTGTTAGAGTATGATTGACTGATTGATAGAGTATGATTGACAGATTGATAGAGTATGATTGACTGATTGATTGAGCATAATTAACAGATTGATAGAGTATGATTGACTGATTGATAGAGTATGATTGACTGATTGATAGAGTATGATTGACTGATTGATAGAGTATGATTGACTGATTGATAGAGTATGATTGACTGATTGATAGAGTATGATTGACTGATTGATAGAGTATGATAGACTGATTGATAGAGTATGATTGACTGATTGATAGAGTATGATTGACTGATTGATAGAGTATGATTGACTGATTGATAGAGTGCCAGTGACTGATAGAGTATGATTGACTGATTGATAGAGTATGATTGACTGATTGATAGAGTGCTAGTGACTGATTGATAGAGTGCCAGTGACTGATTGATAGAGTAATTGTACTATTGATTGGTTGATAGCATGTTGATTACAGTGTAAGACTGAATAATTTGATTGATTGGTTTTTTATGCAATTGATTAATTAGATTATGGTATTGATTGATTAAGCAATTGATTAATTAGATTATGATATTGATTGACTGATTAAGCAATTGATTGATTAGATTATTGATGCACGTAGAGCCCTGCAGATCTTCAAGTCAGACTATCACCCTTCAGGAGCCAAGTGCAACAGCAAGAGAGAGGGCTTCAGCCTCTTCGGTATGTGGCCGCTTATATTACGTTATATCATGTTGAATGAAAGGAGAAAGAGGCAGGGGCAGAGATTAGATATGTTAAATGATTTAAAGACCCACACATATGTGGATATGAAGAGGAATGCGGAGGACAGAGAAGAGTGGAGATGTTATATACCTTGGACCTGCCAGTAGGCAGAGCACTAAGAGAGAGATGTTGAATGGATAAACGAATGGATGAACTTAGAAAGTCTATTCATATCCCGACCCTGGTGAAACTGGGAAGATGATGATGATGATGACTATATAATATTGAATATATCTTTATTAAGGACACAATAGTATATTCTTGTTATTTTAAACTTTTAATTAGGTGATCAATTCTTTAATTCTACTTATACCTAAACACAACTCTAACCCCACAAAGTCAAGAGCAGATTAGCTCCTAGATAAGCGCTCCTTATTTTGATAGCAATGCTCTTATCTTTTATGTTTGAAGAAGCATATTAATTTACTAAATGCTATGAACTTCGATATGAAATTTATTTATATTAGGTCATAATGTTTACTGTCTTTAATTTGGTAATTGCAAACTTTTGTTACTCTTCTTAATGTTTGTACTCTACTATTTTTGGACTGAGCCGGTGGCTTGTTGGCAAGTTGTTCGACAGTGGATCAGTAGGTGCAGGGTTAAAATCCAGTGCTCTCCCCGTCACTGACATGATATCGAGTAGGAAGTTGACGCTAAGCTTGTCTATGTAAATGTTAATGTATTTGGATTTGAACTTCGACCGGCTGGTCCTGAGGTCAATGGTTAAAGTGTTTGACTGGGGATCAAGAAGAATGTGTACGAGATTGAATGGCGCCTAGCATGGATTGATTAAAACTAATCTGTCTACTAAATGTATTTTACTTTTACAGATTTACTGAATAGATGTAAATCAAAACTTGGTTCTAACTTACTGAGGTAAGTTCATAGGATAGTTGATAAAATAGTTACAAGGCTATTGCAAATTTTAAATAAAATATTTAAATTTTGTATAATTTAATGTATCTTTTTCCTTGCTACAAGGATAATGTCAGTTATGGGCCAACTGAGTTTTAACCTGAGGTCTATTGCTTATCAAGCAAGTATGTTATCAATTCAGATATCTGGTTGAATGGATGAAAGAAAGGATAATACATCATCACATAACTTAAACCTCTATTGTGCAGGCTCTATGTTACGTTGTCTACGTCATAGTGATTTCAGCATTAGGTATATGTAGCAACATGTAGGTAAAATTAGATTTTTATCAGATTTTTGTAATTTAGAAAGTTAATGTAAAAGTATTGAGAAACGTATTTATATTTAGCTATGAATAAATAAAATATTTTTTCTAGATACAAACTTATGTAAATTTTAAAATGATTTTAGATTTAAATATTGAAAAATACACAAATAAATATATACTGAATATCTGGTTCCAGCACCCTGTGACGTTAGACTATTAACACAACTGTACAGGAGCTGTGTGACGTTAAACTAACAGTATTAACACAACTGTACAGAAGCTGTGTGACGTTAAACTAACAGTATTAACACAACTGTACAGGAGCTGTGTGACGTTAAACTAACAGTATTAACACAACTGTACAGGAGCTGTGTGACGTTAGACTAATAGTATTAACACAACTGTACAGGAGCTGTGTGACGTTAGACTAATAGTATTAACACAACTGTATTAGAATGTCTCATTAGCTTAGGGGTAACCTCATGAAGTTTTAAATGACAGACCCTGAGGTGAATTGATATCTCGCGGGTTCTAATCCCAGCCGCGCTGATCTGAGAGTAAAATCTCGGACATTCACAGGACTGATTACACGGAAAATGATCTAAATTGCCTAACGGTTTAAACATGTGGCATTAAAGGTGATAGATATCAACATAGTTGATCATTTCACTATAATGCATGTGTACTTTTTTACTTTTTTTACAGAAGCTGGTTCCAGCACCCTGTGCGTGATGTTAGACTGCTACAGGAGCGCTATGACGCAGTTCAGTACTTCACTGATACTAACAACCTCGAGGCTATGACCGTACTACAGGCCTCTCTCAAACATATCAGACCTGTTAATGTAAGCCTTCTATCAGTGTCTAATCTCTACAGTCTCCAGTCTCTTAATCTCTCCAGTCTCTTAATCCCTCCAGTGTCTTAATCTCTCCAGTCTCTTCATCTCTCCAGTCTCTTCATCTCTCCAGTCTCTTAATCTCTCCAGTTTCTTAATCTCTCCAGTCTCTTAATCTCTCCAGTCTCTAGTCTCCAGTCTCTTAATCTCTCTCCAGTCTCTTAATCTCTCCAGTCTCGAATCTCCAGTCTTAATCTCTCCAGTCTCTAGTCTCCAGTCTCTTAATCTCTCTCCAGTCTCTTAATCTCTCCAGTCTCGATTCTCCAGTCTTAATCTCTCCAGTCTCTAGTCTCCAGTCTCTTAATCTCTCTCCAGTCTCTTAATCTCTCCAGTCTCGAGTCTCCAGTCTTAATCTCTCCAGTCTCTAGTCTCCAGTCTCTTAATCTCTGTCCAGTCTCTTAATCTCTCCAGTCTCTAGTCTCCAGTCTCTTATCTCTCGAGTCTCCAGTCTTAATCTCTCCGGTCTCCAGAGGCGACTAACCCTTATGTTTTGCTCATGATGTGGTCTGAGAGACTGAGACAGCTGTTTGTTTGATTTTATCGGTTGCTGAAATAAAAGATTAGCCGAAGTCTATAACTAATTTACGCTGTAACTAACTCAGCTCTATGGGTTAGAGCCGACTTTATGTACTCAGCTGTATTCACTAAAAACTTTGTATAAATAAGACTTTATTTGTATTGTCAATATTGCTCCATTCATCTATTTGAGCTATTAAAAAGCATATATTGATCCACTGATACATTGATCAATTTATCTATTTGATCTAATAGATTTATACTTTTGCCTTTGACCCCTAGATTATCTAACCTGTTATCCTTGGCAAGCTAAAAACCCATCTCATTCCACCATAGGTCTAAATTTTGGTCCGCTTGCCTTGGATCATTGACTTGCACTGTTTTGATCTCGCTTTCTCTTGTGATCTCTGTGTACTCAGTCGTCATCGTGTGGTGCTTTGGCGCCTGTTTGTGTAGAGTCTGCAAGAGACGTCCCTGACATTACATTATGGCGATGAACTGGACGTTAAATTCTTATTGATTGATTATTGTTAATTCCTTGACACTATGTTCTTTTATGAACCAGCATTTAATTTGCTAAAAGTTTGATCTTTTTATTAGTAGACTGTTGGATTGATATTTATAGTAATTGTCTTACTTCTTATTGCTTACGTTTTCTAATCATTAATTGACTTATTAAATCCTTTATTTGTCCTGATAAATATATAATTTAATTGATTGATTGTTGTGTATAATGCAGAGGATCCTTGCTAGAATGCTAGTCTCACAAGCTAGTCCAATAGACTGGCCTATTCTCTACAGGGTAACTATGCTACTAGTTATTCTCTACAGGGTAACTATGCTACTAGTTATTCTCTACAGGGTAACTATGCTACTAGTTATTCTCTACAGGGTAACTATGTTACTAGTTATTCTCTACAGGTAACTATGCTACTAGTTATTCTCTACAGGTAACTATGCTACTAGTTATTCTCTACAGGTAACTATGTTACTAGTTATTCTCTACAGGTAACTATGTTACTAGTTATTCTCTACAGGTAACTATGTTACTAGTTATTCTCTACAGGTAACTATGTTACTAGTTATTCTCTACAGGTAACTATGTTACTAGTTATTCTCTACAGGTAACTATGTTACTAGTTATTCTCTACAGGTAACTATGTTACTAGTTATTCTCTACAGGTAACTATGTTACTAGTTATTCTCTACAGGTAACTATGTTACTAGTTATTCTCTACAGGTAACTATGTTACTAGTTATTCTCTACAGGTAACTATGTTACTAGTTATTCTCTACAGGTAACTATGTTACTAGTTATTCTCTACAGGTAACTATGTTACTAGTTATTCTCTACAGGTAACTATGTTACTAGTTATTCTCTACAGGTAACTATGTTACTAGTTATTCTCTACAGGTAACTATGCTACTAGCTGCTTAGTGTGGAGCGTGAAGACAGAATGTTTTTAGGAATATGTACATTGGTAGAAGATGAGAGAGAGAGAGAGGGAGAACAACTTAAAATTAATCCACGAGCCTGAATATCGTATGTACTGAAAAAATATGAAAAATTAATAGTAATGGATAGTAATAATTAAGAATTGTAAGTATGATTTAAGTATCATAATAGTTCACCGTAAGTATAAACGGTGAACTATTATGGAGAGATTTGTCACTGTTTTTATGTTAAATTCTTATTGATTGATTGATTGTTTTACGTGCAGACACTTCACAGTGCTCTAGAGATTAGAGAAATATGCGCCCATCTCTGTCACAACAACGAGGTCGCCATATTTAATCAGGTTAGCGCTTCAGCTTTACTTCCACAAATTTAATGTAGCCCTAACAAAACAACAATTAATTATGCACAACTTGTGAAAGTATCTGGTAGCTTGTAATGCACAGATAAACAATATACGTGTACAATGGAGGCAGTTGGTCACCGCGTAGAATTTCTGTTCTTTATTTACTCGTCGTTCATCGACCCTAGCTAAACGGGGATTGAAAGGATGATGATGATGATGATGATGATGATGGTGATGATGATGATGGTGGTGATGATGATGATGATGGTGATGTTGATGGTAGCGATAGTGGTGATGGTGATGGTGATGATGATTATGGTGATGGTGATGGTGATGGTGATGATGATGATTTACTAATGAAGAATCAAATACAAATGAGAACAATGCTGAGAAACAGCAGATTATGTCAGACGTCTTATGGACTTCTATCTAAATTAAACGAGTGATGATGATTATTTTATATTATTATATTATCTATTTTATATACTATTATTATCATTAAGGTTGAGTTAAGTAATGGTTACATTTACCAAACACAATCTAAATAAAAAAGCTAATGTTAACGTCAGTTTCCTCACTCGAAAGCGATGTAAGTGACGGGCTAGCCCAGAGTTTGAATGAACCCCGCACATACTGATCCGCGGTCGAGTACCTTACCGACTTCGCCACTGGCTAGAGATAGTGGCGAAGATATTTGAACACATTGAATATGAATACATGAGTACGTTCTAAATACTAATATTTGAAATACGTGAATCTGGTTTCGTTAACCAACTGATGAGATTATTGTGATAAATTGGAAGAAACGGAAAAAATAAAGGTGCTTCGCTTAAGAAGCCAGATGGATTCTCTTGAATATCATTGCCTATTTCTGTAGAACTATAATGCCTAGAAGTGAGTCATTTTTAGTATATCTTATTTTTGTAGATCTGTGACGTTGCGAGGAATTCGTTAAGTTGGATCGTTTCTAGCATTAGTCGAATTGTAAGTTAATAGCTTATAAGTTAGTTTACAATTTTCACCATAGTTCTGTGGTTAACACGTTCAATTTTTGGCTATAGGTTACTTGCTTGGGTCTATTTCAGTAGTGGCTCCTATGATAGAAAATAGCATTATAATTTTTAGCGGCCAATTCATGATGTTATATTATTCCTCGTGTTGTGTCCGGGGTGTTTGAAGAATTCTTTTCGTAGAAGGCGACTAAAGCACTAAGATCCACACCAAAGTTAGAAAGGGCTTTCGGTTGGTGAGCGCCTAGGCTCCAGAAATTGCTATAAAAATTTAAACGAATGGAAAAGTCTCAAATAGGGGATTGACTGATGGATGATATGATGTTGATCAGAGATGGTTTGAGACAGTCTATTCATATCCCGACCCTAGTTAAACTGGGATTCAAGTGAAGATAATGATGATGATGATGATGATGATGATGACGATGATGATTATGATGATGATGATGACGACGACGATGATGATGATGATGATTATTATGATGTTAATGAATATTTCAGGTGGATTTCGAGGAGACACGTGTTAGCGAGAGATTCACTGTCAAGCCTAACATTGACCCAGGCCTCGATGAGAGTATGTCCATTCGACCTTCAATCTTCAGCTTAACAGTAATTCAGAAGCGCTTTGTTCCGGGGTTGAACTAAAATTAACTAAATTTATTATGACGAGTTGAAATTAATGAAAGTTAATATTAGCTGAGGTAATGGATAAACCAACATGCTGAGGAAGATGTAGAAAAATTGGAGAGATAATGTTCGCTGACTATTTTCACATCTAACGCAAAGAAAACTTTCTTTATCTAACTTATACCGCTGACTACTTTAACATACACTTTTCTTTCTACATTGGATTCTACAGGTGACACGACGCACTTGTTTACAGTTGTTTTATGTACAGTATATGTTTTATTGTTCAGAGCAACACAGCGCTCTTTCTGCACTCCTGTTCTCTTTTGTATAGATGGAGAAATTTATTAATCCATGATCAATAGAATGATCTGATTGATTGATTGACTGATTGATTGATAAAATAAATGAGTAAATGAGCCATTAGTTGATTGATTGATCTCTTTTTGTGAATGATTGATATATTGCTGAATTTATTGATTGATTTATTAAAGTATTCCTTGGATGATTGATTGATTGATAGAGAGGCGTATATTTGCTGGTCTACCGGACTATTTGACTCGAGTGGCTAGAGATGAACTGCAGAGACTGGAAAGAGAGTTTGATACATGTAGCGTCATGTATCTACCACAGGTATGACTCATGACACTTGTAGCGTCATGTATCTACCACAGGTATGACTCATGACACTTGTAGCGTCATGTATCTACCACAGGTATGACTCATGACACTTGTAGCGTCATGTATCTACCCCAGGTATGACTCATGACACTTGTAGCGTCATGTATCTACCACAGGTATGACTCATGACACTTGTAGCGTCATGTATCTACCACAGGTATGACTCATGACACTTGTAGCGTCATGTATCTACCACAGGTATGACTCATGACACTTGTAGCGTCATGTATCTATCACAGGTATGACTCATGACACGTGTAGCGTCATGTATCTATCACAGGTATGACCCATGACACGTGTAGCGTCATGTATCTACCACAGGTATGACTCATGACACTTGTAGCGTCATGTATCTATCACAGGTATGACTCATGACACGTGTAGCGTCATGTATCTATCACAGGTATGACTCATGACACTTGTAGCGTCATGTATCTACCACAGGTATGACTCATGACACTTGTAGCGTCATGTATCTATCACAGGTATGACCCATGACACGTGTAGCGTCATGTATCTATCACAGGTATGACTCATGACACTTGTAGCGTCATGTATCTACCACAGGTATGACTCATGACACTTGTAGCGTCATGTATCTACCACAGGTATGACTCATAACACTTGTAGCGTCATGTATCTACCACAGGTATGACCCATGACACGTGTAGCGTCATGTATCTATCACAGGTATGACCCATGACACGTGTAGCGTCATGTATCTACCGCAGGTAAAAAAGTAAACAGGCATTATAGTGAAATTATCAACTACGTTGATATCTATCACTAAATAATACCACATGTTTAAACCGTTAGGCAATTTTGTACATTTTCCGTATAACCAGTCCAGTGAATGTCCGAGATTTTACTCTCATTTCAGCGCGGCTGGGATTCGAACCCACGAGGATTCAATTCACCTCAGGATCTGTCATTTAAAACTTCGTGGCGTTACCCCTGCGCTATTGAGACATTCTAAGCTTAGGTGTCTAGAGGTTGTTTGTACTAATCTCACGCACTCGTAATGTTCGTCAGCAAGTCACGACGACTGGACGCTGTAAATGGAGTCCTCTAGCTTCGTGTAGTTTAGGAGATCCCACATTTTCTGCGACATTTCTGGGAACAGCCCCAATCAATCAATCAATAATCATCAAACAATCAACCAATTTGTGGACATCTATGGTCGTCTAGTGTCAAACCTCTACAGCTGTACATGTGTGCTACAAGTGAGGATATAAAGGGTTTTAGTAGGAAAATGTATTATTCGATTGACTTATTGATTGATTGATTGAAGGATTGAGGCTGGTTGATAAACAGATTTAATTATTAATTAATTTATTACACTGATTTAGTTAAATATTATTTGTTAAATTGATTGGTAACTACAGGTGGGCTACCTGTTAACATTGACAGTGTCAGATGCTATGCTAGAGTCAGGGGACTATCAGGTTCCTACTCTAGAGTTTGTGGTAAGTGTCAGTGGCGTAGAGCTGGGTGTTGTCATAGACGGCTGTAACTGTTTTATTATATTGTTTTGTAAATGTATTGCATCTCACTTCAGTGCACTGCCTAGTGGCAGGTTCAAGGTGCATATTCATACTCAAAGTCTGCTTTCTCGCTCCATAAGAGCACTCTTTAGATCAACAAGTTAATCCCTTCACAAAGTCTATGCTTTATCCATACCTTATGTATTGTGTACATGTAGTTACAGTTTATTTAACAAAATAAAGAGGTCATAGAAGGAAGACTGGAAAGAAAGAGAAGTACAGGCAGAACCGAGATTAGGAATGTTATATGATTTAAACGTTCACTCACATGTTGACTTAAAGAGCAAAAGTGTTAGTTTATTTTTATGTCACTGTTGGTCTATATTGATTGATCTGTTAGTTTATATTAAAAATGTTAATTATTTATAGAACTGTTAATTGTTAAGTTTAATGGAAAACTATTATCGGCGATGTATCAACAAAATTAGAATGCTTGAAATCTCAGACTTCTGAATGAATGCGTTAATTTTGTGTGTAGTTTATTAATGGAGGAATTGCTTACTATAAGTCAGAACGCATTAGAGGTATTTCAATTATTATAGTCTATACTATGTGTATATTCATATATTGCCTACCAGGATTTGATTAATTTGTGTTTGTCCTCCTTACTATCTTTCTCTATCTCATCCTTTTCTTACTCAATATTTCTCCATCTCTGTTTGTCTCTGTCTTTATATCTCTTTTTCTCTCTGTTTCTCTCTTTGTAGTACCTATAGTATCACTGCCTCTCTACATGTCCGATGTTTCTTCTCATATTCTGTCATTATTCCATATGGAGTGGAATATTCATAAATATCCTGAATCTACTTACTATTACTCTATGCTGTAATGTTTCATTATTTAGGTAAGGCTAATGTTAACGTCAGTTTCCTCACTCGAAAGCGATGTCAGTGACAGGCGAGTCCAGGATTTGAACCCCGCACATACTGATCCGCGGTGGAGTATCTTATATCTATTTATAGTAGGTTGTAGAATGATTAACGTTTAGGTTCAACAGCTTCTCTACACGACATCACGACACACTCGAGCTACTGTCACAAAAGCTAATTCAAACTTACTAAAGCTTTAATCTGGCTGAGATAGATTTGTGTTGGACTCCACACACTTATAATTCCACTAGCCTGTAATAATTTGATAATCTGCAGTAATTTTGATCATCCAGGCTGTAGTGTGTTTAACGTCAAGGTTCAGAAGCACAAGGCTTCTCTCTAAGACTACTCAACGCTCTCGATATACGTCAAAACGATTAGGGTAACGATAAGTTAAAGTGTTTCGAGTTTTAACATTTTTAACGATATTTTATTGTATGGCTAGTTTTCGAATTTCAACCGTCTCATTTAATGCTGTAATTTTGATAATATACTTATAGAAATTATGGCTAGTATAAAGTGGTATTGTTTAGTATTCATTTGATTCAAAATTAAATAAATATGTGTTAAAGATATCAGTACTTCGGGTCTCAGAGCATATAAGATATGAATAAGGAATGGCAGTAATACAGAATATGAAATAATTGATCTTTCTTTTTATCATACCACCCTGCAAGTTTCCTCTGCTTCAATACACTTGTCTAGTGCGTCGTAGTTTTATTGATGATTTCAGCTTTGGACGAAACCCTCGGAGATCTGCTGTGTGACATATTGGGTTTGTGATCATCATCATCTTCATTTAAATTCCAGTTTAACTAGGGTCGGGATACAAATGGACTGTCTAAAATCCTCTCTGTCCTACACCACATCACCAGCCAATCCCCTATTTGAGACTTTTCCTTTCGTTTAAATTGTTGTACCAATTTCTGGAGCCTAGGTGCCCACCAACCGAATGGCCTTTCTGACGTTGGCATTAATCTCAGTGCTTTAGTCGCCTTCTACGACACGTATTGTCGCCGGTTGGTCAATTCTTCAAACAACCCGGACACAACACGGGGAGTATTTGGTATATGGTAACAATGCAATACGATATTTCTTCTTAACGTCCATATCCCTATCGTTATGTGACGTTAGGAACATGTGCGGCTGCATGGGTCCTGCCGGTTGATGCGCCTGAAGATAACTGATGATCAGTCAGTTGTGTTCCAGGTGTTCTAGAAGCTGAAACAATCGTATAATATAAAAGAGTTTATGGTCATTTGTTCTGTAAGGTAAATAAAATCTTAATGTTTATGTTCTCTCGCTCTCTTAGTGCACTGTCTATTGGCAGGTTCATGGCATATAATGCTTCTGTTTTCTCGTTTTCTCCACTTATTAGTGGACCTTTAAATCATCTAACATTCCTAATCTCGGTCTGCCTCTGCTTCTCTTTCGTTCCGTTCTTATTATCTAACTATGCTATATTTAAGCAATGGTGTGCAGGCCTAATTAGGTACTACTAATTATATACATTTTTACTTTTATGCAGGTCCATTAATTCTGTAAGGTCACTTAATTAGTAATAATACATTTGTTTATTATTTATTGTTTAACTATTTACAATCATAAATTTGTTTCGCTTGATGTATTTATAACTTGATCGATTAATTGAATGAATGATTGATTAATCGATTGATTTGATTGATTGACACACAGATGCAGAGACGGCTATAATGCATCGTCTGCAGGCAGCCATATTGGAGGCATCACAAAGTCTTATACAGTGTATCGACTGTATAGCACAGCTCGACTGGTAGTCAACTATTGTTGTTGTTGTTCTCTGTTGTTGTTGTTGTCTCATACAGTGTATCGATTGTATAGCACAGCTAGACTGGTAGTCAACTGTTGTTGTTGTTGTCTCATACAGTGTATCGACTGTATAGTACAGCTAGACTGGTAGTTATTTGTCAACTGTTGTTGTTGTTGTTCTCTGTTGCTGTGCAATATACAAGACTCATGAGTCTCTAGAGATCATGCGGTGGCTGGAGCCAGTGGCGCTGTCGGTAAGATACTCGACCGCGGATCAGTATGTGCGGGGTTCAAATCCTGGGCTCGCCCGTCACTGACATCGCTTTCGAGTGAGGAAACTGACTTTAACATCAGCCTTACCAGCTTTTTACCAGCGGTGCTGTCAATAGCTGCAGCCGAAGTTGTTGTGCCTTTGTGTGTATTAGATAATTGTACATACATACTAGTTGTTGCTAGTATTGCTAAAATTTGCTTTGTGTTGTGATAATGTTGTAGGCACAGATTGTAATAATTTGCCACAATAATTTATTCCTCTCCACAATTATGTGTTACCATTCGATTGCTGTGAGTGTAGCTAGCGCAGATTTAAGTATAACCTTACAAGGTTATACTTAAATGGTACAAGGTTACGTGCAGGGATTTTAATTCATTGCTCTCAGCACTCACTCTTCCAAAGTAACCGTTCATTCATGTACTAACCGAGCTCGACGTTAAGCTTCGTTTACGACGCACACGATGTACCAATGCGCTAGATCTCTCATTGATATGACCCATGTTGTTCTTGCACTATATTAGGCAGTGTCAGTGTGTGTGCTTGTTTTGTACAGGTATGACTTTAATCCATATATCTACAATAGACGCATCATAATTCAAGAAGTATATAATAATAATAATAATAATAATAATAATAATTTGAATTCGCTAGAGGCGCTCGAGGTGGTTAGTTTGTTTACGCACACCTGTGTTTTTCTTTAGCACTTTTTATCGTTTTTCTTCACTTCTGCTAATTTTTTCACTTTGTCTTTTGTCATACTGCTTTTATATATATCCCTGTACGCCCAGGCCCTTTTATTTCTATTCTTTTGTGCGCATTCGGCTTATTTTACCTTTTATTAAATCTGCATTATGCTTTAGTTTTCACCTGCATTGGACTATTGGACTGCAGCTATTTGCAGTAGTGTTCCAGTTGTAATTCTTTTATCTCTCGCTTGCTATGCCGTGTTTGCCACATGCCTGCCAGACAGACTTGGCCACTGTCTCAGACTGCCAACAAGAAAACTGGCATCTGTTCGGTGTGTCTAGCTCAACGTCAGCTTCATTCGGGAGACGGAAAGGTCCATCTTCATGGCCCATTGGATAATCGTTGCCCGGGTTCCAACCAACCTCCCTTGCAGATCTCCGCACAGGCGGCAGCTTCGCAACCAGGTCTTGCAGTTTCTGATATAAGGAATAAGATCAGGAATCGGAGCTGCGACTCTGGTTCGGCTAGACAGAGTTCTCCTCCCACTGCTGCTCCCAATTCTGCTAACTTATCTCGTAATTCATTTTCCTCTCAGCCGCTCATTCTTGAACATCCCTGCTTGTCGCGACCAACAATAAAACACATTCCCAAATCAGCCAGACCTGCTTGTTCAGCAGCCTTGATTGATGCCTTCCGTAAGATCGAAAGCGATCCCTCAGTTTTATATACTGGTCAGATTTGTTGCTTTTCGCATCTTCGGTTTTGCAAGTCCCTGCTCGCACAGGTAAAAGGCATAATCTAAGCTCTTTAATTAAGAAAAGGTTGGAGGGCCTAGGTACTAGTGCTCCCACTGAGCCGGTCGTAGAAAGAATTAAAAGAGCTCATCATTCTCATGACTCCCGTGCCTCAGCAGTCAGGTCCAAAATGGAAGATGGAAATGTTTCGGCAGCTGTGCGCATCCTCTGTTCAGACGAAAGTCCAGCACAATGCAATTTAAACACTTTCAATATCCTGAAGGCCAAGCACCCACCCGCAGCTAGTAGCAGTATAATGGCACCCCTTCCGGACTCAATGGAGACTCCGCCCATTCAAGTCTCAGAGCAGGATGTTGTCAAAGCTGTACGTAGCTTTCCAGCAGGCTCAGCAGGTGGTCCTGATGGCCTTCGCCCTCAGCATCTTCTGGAGCTTGTGACTTGTAGAGAGTCGGCTGGGACATTTTTGACCGCTTTGACTTCTTTCGTGAATCTCCTTCTTAGAGGTGCTTGCCCCCCTGAGGTCCAACCGGTGCTGTTTGGTGGTAACCTCTTCGCACTCAATAAGAAATCTGGCGGCATTCGCCCCATTGCAGTGGGTTACACTTGGCGTCGTTTAGCCGCTAAATGCGCAAATCGCTATGCAGTGTCTGCTCTCAGCGAATACTTGAGCCCAATTCAACTTGGAGCTGGTATTCCAGGTGGCTGTGAGGCAGCTGTTCACGCTACTCGCCGTTTCGCTGAGTCAATGCCAGCTGATCACTTCGTGGTAAAGCTAGACTTCTGTAATGCTTTTAATTGCTTGAGTAGATCACGAATGCTCAGCGAAATACATCACAGGATACCAGAGCTGTATAGTTTCTGCCATCTAGCTTACTCAAGCCCTTCGTGGTTGAAGTTCGGAGACTGGTGCATTGAGTCACAGGAAGGAGTCCAACAAGGGGATCCCTTAGGGCCCATGCTGTTTTGCTTGACTATTCACCCTCTCCTTACTTCTCTCTCTAGCGATCTCACGGTGGGATACCTAGATGACATTACTCTAGGTGGTTGCGAGTCGTCGATTGCAAATGATGTACAGACTATCATCGACAGAGGCCAAGAATTTGGGCTTCAGTTGAATCGTACCAAGTGCGAAGTCATATCATCAGTTTGCAAATCTCCGGGCAACTCAGTTTTGTCATCATTTGTGCCAATGTGCCTATCCCATAGTTCTCTACTCGGCGCGCCACTCTCTGGAGAAGAAGCTACTACCACCGCTTTATCCAGTCGCCTTGAAGACCCTCAAACGTACAGCATCGCGCTTGAAGTCGCTAGCCGCTCATGATGCTTTAACAATCCTTCGCTTTTCTTTAAGTGCACCTAAACTTATGCACGTTCTGCGCTCTAGTCCGAGCTTCTCTAATCCGCGGCTTTTAGACTACGACGAGGCTCTTAGGCAATGCTTGTGCGCCGTTATCAACGCAGATTTGTCTGATTTGCAGTGGCAGCAAGCCAGTCTACCGGTGAGCATGGGTGGTCTTGGAATTCGTCTTGTTTCCCATATCGCGCCTTCAGCCTTCTTGGCATCAGCGATGGGAACGAGGCAGTTGCAAGACGCCATCCTTCATAAGTGCTCCCTTTCTGCCGATAGTTCCATTGACGTTGCGTTGTCAGTTTGGTCCAAAAGCCTCACCTCCAGTGCTCCACCTTCTACCTCAGTCAGTAGCCAGAAATCATGGGACCGTCTATAGTGGATCGGATTTATAACAGTCTGTTAGAATCCCAGTCCAATGCAGTAGACAGAGCACGAATCCTAGCTGTATCAACTAAAAGCAGCAGCGACTAGCTTCACGCTCTCCCTGTTGCTTCTTGTGGGCTATTTTTAGACAATGAGGCGATTCGAGTAGCTGTTAGTTTCCGTTTAGGGGCGAAAACTTGCGAGCCTCACATGTGCCCCTGCGGTCTTGAAGTCGACGCTTTAGGTCTCCACGGTCTCTCCTGCAAACGAAGCTCAGGTAGAATGTCTCGCCATCACAATTTAAATGAATAATATGGCGAGCACTTTCGAGAGCAGGCATCCCTTCCTATAAGGAACCAAGTGGGTTGTCCAGATCAGACGGCAAGCGTCCGGACGGCATGACTTTAGTGCCCTGGTGCAACGGTAAATGTGCCGTTTGGGACGTCACGGTCATTGACACTCTGGCAAACTCCTACCTGAATACGACTTCAGTCACAGCCGGTGGTGCTGCTGTTCATGCCGCCTCTAGGAAGTTGGATAAATACCGTGATCTGTCCTTAGGATATGAAGTGGTTCCGGTGGCTATTGAAACCATGGGCCCGATGAATCCCGAAGGAGTTGACTTTATTAATGGCATAGGCAGACTTATTGCAGAGCAAACCGGCGATAAGCGAGAGACATCTTTTCTTTGGCAAAGGCTTTCCATGACGTTGCAAAGATTTAATGCAGTCTGCTTCAACAATTCTTTTAAGCCGATTGATGACCTCGAGTAGCCGGGCGGCGATTCAGCACGTATTGCTCGAATCGTTTTTATCAAACCCCAGGTTCTTTACACCGGGTTAAAAAAAAAAAAAAAAAAATAATAATAATAATAATAATAATAATAATAATAATAAAGGTTTAATGTCCGTTTCCTCATCTAGGGATGATGTCAGGGACGTCATATGTGTATATATGTACATATACGTGTGCATACGTATGTGTACA
This sequence comes from Enchytraeus crypticus, assembly GCA_905160935.1. Taxonomy (NCBI): domain Eukaryota; kingdom Metazoa; phylum Annelida; class Clitellata; order Enchytraeida; family Enchytraeidae; genus Enchytraeus; species Enchytraeus crypticus. The sequence goes on from CAJHZI010000582.1 coordinate 198,275, forward strand.
TGTATGTGTGTATACTTATGTGTACATGTATGTGTACATGTATGTCTGTATACTTATGTGTATACGTAGGTGTACATGTATGTGTGCATGTATGTATTTGTTGTGAACAGTTTGATATCGCTGGCCAGTGTGGCTAGAACCAACAACTACAGCAGACCGGTGCTAACTCAAGATGACGTCATCGATATCAGAAACGGAAGGTTTCGTTGACCTCCATTTCTTACACGTTTTAAATGAGAAGTTAAAATTATAAAAAAAATATAAAGGAGCTGTGTGTCAATCAGTTTATTATATATTACTGTAGGCGCCCACTACAGGAGCTGTGTGTCAATCAGTTTATTATATATTACTGTAGGCACCCACTACAGCAGATGTGTGTCAATCAGTTTATTACATATGATTGTAGACATCCACTACAGGAGCTGTGTGTCAATCAGTTTATTATATATGACTCTAGACACCCACTACAGGAGCTGTGTGTCAATCAGTTTATTATATATTACTGTAGGCACCCACTACAGCAGGTGTGTGTCAATCAGTTTATTACATATGCTTGTAGGCACCCACTACAGGAGCTGTGTGTCGATCAGTTCGTAGCTAACGACACGCTGAACGCAGCTGCTGAGGGGAGGATACAGCTGCTCACCGGCACCAATGCTAGCGGCAAGAGTGTCTACCTCAAACAGGTTCTGCTGCTAAGTTATAGCAACTCTAATGGCCAGCTTAATGTCTCCAGTAGAGAGCTTAATGTCTCTAATAGCCAGCTTAATGTCTCTAATAGCCAGCTCAATGTCTCCAGTAGAGAGCTTAATGTCTCTAATAGCCAGCTCAATGTCTCTAATAGCCAGCTTAATGTCTCTAATAGCCAGCTGAATGTCTCTAATAGCCAGCTGAATGTCTCTACTCATTTCTTTCTTTCTTCCTTTTGCACTAGTAGTGTCTCGAAGAAGAAGATCTTTCTAAACCTAGCATTCCCTCTTGTGTTACGATAAGAACAACAAGCTACTTGTTACTTTTGCTTCTAGACAAATTGCGCTTTCAATTAGAGGCCTAATATATGATTCAAGAGAACGAAATAACAATTCTCGTGGACTTACTTTTCTTCTGTACTATTTCTTAGTTCTGTAGCCAAACGTTTTCTAAAAAATAAGGTTTTCACTCCATTTTTTTTAATAGTGCACTTTAATTTGCATTTACACTCGTACAGTTATTAAATTGTAAGCACTTCAATGTTCTGTCGGTTTTGCTCCGGATTTAATTAATTGATTGGTTGATTAATTTTGGAATTGAAGAATTTATTTACTGATAAACTGATTGATTGATCATAGGTCGGATTGATGTTTCTTTTTGCGCGTTGATAGCTTTCAACCTACTAATCTAAAGTGTCAAACTTTTACAGTTGTACTTGATTTATTTACTACAATTGTTTAATTAATAGATTGATGGATGATTGGATTGTTTATTAGATTGTTTCATCGATTGAACGATCGCTTGATTTATTGGTTGATAGATCGATCGATCGATCGATTGAATGATTGATTGATTTGATTGATTGATTGGATTGTTCAAGCGATTGATTGGATTGATTGATGGATTGATTCGATCGATCGATTGATTGATTGGATTGTTTGGTGGATTGATTCGATCGATCGATTGATTGATTGGATTGTTTGATGGATTGATTCGATCGATCGATTGATTGATTGGATTGATTGATTGAATGATTGATTGATTGACTGGATTGTTTGATTGATTGCTGCAGGTAGGACTGATATGTTTCATGGCACATGTTGGTAGTTTTGTGCCGGCAGATGGAGCTCGTATATCTCTGCTGGATCATGTGTACACTCGTATGTGTAACAACGAGAGCGTGTCAGTCATGCACAGCTCATTTATGACTGATCTCAGTCAAATGTCTGCAGCAACCTGTCATGCCACAGCTGAATCTCTCGTGCTTATAGACGAATTCGGAAAAGGCACTGATCCTGTTCGTAAAACAATTCATTCTAATAATTAATTCTTTATTTGGTTAGTTTATATTTTGTGAAGATGTTATTCTTCTATTTGGCCAGTTAATTAATGGAGGTGGCTTAAAGAGAAGATCATTCGCAGGTTGGAGTTTTATACAATCCGGTCCGTAATAGAATTTGTCATCACTGCACAGATTATACAAACAATAGGAACGTGCATGTAGTTAGATAAACAAATAACAGTACAAAAGAGGCTACCATAAAAGAGCCATAGCTCTGTTCAGTAATACGGTAATTAGTAGCTATAGCAGAGAAAAATTCATTCTAATAAATAATCCTTTGATAAAATATCTTTATTTGATTAGTTTATCTTTTGTAGAGATGTTAATCTTCTATTTGGCCAGTAAATTAATGGATGTGACCAGAGGAGAAGATCTTTCGGGGGTTGGGGCTTCTGAGCGAGACGTTAAACTCTCTACTCTGACTGTTAATTAATGCCGATAATTTGAACAACAAACGAAATTTGTGATTAATTTTTTGTGATTAATTAATTAGCATTTTTAGGTAGATTTAACGTCTAGGTAACCTGACGTGAAATGCTTCAAACAGTCTCAAGTCAGGGTTCCTTCATACCAGAGTATTAAAATCAAATACGAATAATTAACCTGGCGCAGACTTGTGTAATTAACGATGGTATTATTATAATATCCGGGTATTTAAAATTATAGATTCAACATGCTAATCTTTTCTGTACGTGCGCAGTGTGATGGCCTGGCCTTGCTATGCGCTTGTATAAAGCATTGGCTCATGATGGGAGAGGAGAAGTGCCCGCATGTTCTTATCTCTACTCATCTACACGGGGTTACAAAACCTCAAATACTACCGCCCAACCCCCTGCTTCGTCAACAGGTCTCCGATTCTACTGTTAACTAGCTGTTAGCTCATTATCTAACCCATTGAGAGTTATTTTAACTAGAGGCCTAAAGCCTTGTTTTACGTAAAACTCCTGTCTCTAAAGCAGGTCAATGATTGAATTTGCACTGAGTTTGAACACTCCATCTAATAAACTCAGAGAGTCGATGTGATTCAGCAGTGTAGTGATATCTGTGGAATCTAATCCTAAAGAAGAATGCAGGGAGAAAATGTCAAACTTACTAATCTTAATACCCAGCCAATTTGTCTTTGAGTTGGTCTATTAATGTAATCATTGTGTTGAAAACTGACGCATATCAACATGGATGAATATTCACTTTTCCAGTGAAGCTAAGCATAGCTTCATAAAGTCAACTTTAAACTGTGGGTATCTCATATGTGAAATATTGTGATTGACTGTGTCAAATACTTCTGATAAATCCATTAGCTGCTATCATCTAAATTTTACTATCAATATTTACTTTAGTATTATAATATGCTATACAAATTTTATTGTACCAATGTAATAAATTGATGGTTTGTACTCGATGTTTTCATGACGATTCTATTGTTGCTAGACAATGGAAGTGATGGAAGAAGAAGGGGAGTTGGTGTATCTGTATAGACTTCAAGATGGCAGCACTGACATTAGCTATGCTCTCAGCACAGCTGCAGCTGCCGGGTTGCCTGATACCATTCTATCACGAGCCAAACAGGTTGATACGTGTATCCAATAGAAGTGACCTTTGACCTCTTTTCTGTGTCTTTAATACACATGTAGGCATCTGTCGTCAGTTTAATAAAATCAACAATGCTTTTCTAACTGTGAAAGATTTCTGCATTGTGTTATATATCATTGCATTAGAAGAAGAATAGTAATTATTATTATTGATTTATTGATTGATAGATTGATTCTTTCATTCATTCATTAGGTGCATGAAATGATGCGGAGAGGACTGCCCATTAACGCAGTTCAGCAGAATTCATCCAGAGAGGAAATGAAGAGGTTGTTCATATGAATTAAATCAATCAATATTCACGTAGTTCATTCAATTAGTAATCCAGTTAATTAAATTAATTAATATTCACGAAGTTCATTCAATTAGTAATCTAGTTAATTAAATTAATTAATATTCACGTAGTTCATTCAATTAGTAATCCAGTTAATTAAATTAATTAATATTCACGTAGTTCATTCAATTAGTAATCCAGTTAATTAAATTAATTAATATTCACGAAGTTCATTCAATTAGTAATCCAGTTAATTAAATTAATTAATATTCACGTAGTTCATTCAATTAGTAATCCAGTTAATTAAATTAATTAATATTCACGTAGTTCATTCAATTAGTAATCCAGTTAATTAAATTAATTAATATTCACGTAGTTCATTCAATTAGTAATCCAGTTAATTAAATTAATTAATATTCACGAAGTTCATTCAATTAATCATCATCTTCCCTTAAATTCCAGTTTAACCAGTGTCGGGAATTAATAATGCAGTTAATTAAATTAATCAATATTCTGGCAGTTCAGTCAATGAACCATGTAATATAATTGAACAGTAATCAGTTCCTATGCATTGCTTCACTGTGTGATAATATTGCAGGAAAATTGACTTTGGCTCTATCTTGAATTTTACGTCTTAACGTCTTATAGATGTTCATTGAAAGAGAAATGTATAAACTATAAATATATATTTATATAATATAAATATATAAAACAACTGCCCGATTATAACGGTGTAATAGCCAAGCTCCGTCATTATGTTGCCAGTCATCATGCGGATCTAATAATTAGTTTTATTTTTATTTTACAAATGTATTAATAAATATATTTTATATCAAAATTGTGTAAGTTGTAAATTGATATAATATGTAAGCGTTGAATATTTGCTAGTGAATACTATTAAGTACTGTCAAAGATATGTTAAGTGAAGAATTAATTGAATGTTAGTTTAATAATTTTATTTTTTAAATTTCTTTTAGTACGGGATGATGATGATGATGACGATGACGATGATGATGACGATGACGATGATGATGGCGACGACGATGACGATGATGATGACGATGATGATGACGACGACGATGATGATGAAATGTTAATTACAATATCCAATACTATCTTCAACTTCTTATTATTGATTTAGATGTTATCTGTTATGTTGATTTTATTAAACTGCCGACAGATGCCGACTTGTGGTGGAGAAATTTCTATCTCTAGACGTGGAGTCTGATAAGCTGGAAGAGTTCTTGAGAGATCTAGCTCCTCCACCTGCCTCCTTATCAGTTCTTATCAGTCCTGAAGATTAGCTGCCTCCTTATCAGTTCTTATCAGTCCTGAAGATTAGCTGCCTCCTTATCAGTTCTTATCAGTCCTGAAGATTAGCTGCCTATCTATTACACTATCAGTTCTTATCAGTTCTGATATCTACATATTACTAAGAAGATAGTGTCATCTCATAGGATATTTATCTTGTCATCAATCAATTAATAAATTTAATGAGAATTTAACGTCTGGTCTATCATCCCAATGCTATATGATGTTATATGATGCTATGTGATGTGGGCTATGTGATGTTATGTGATGCTATGTGTTGCTATGTGTTGCTATGTGATGCTACATGTATGTGTTGCTATGTGATGCTATGTTTTGTTAAGTGATGCTATGTGATGTGGGAAATGAGTTACATATAAAACATTATGGCATCTCTTTATTTAAAAAAAGTCCAAATGAAAAGGAAAGGATAGTCCAAAAGAAAGGGAACGAAGTAAGGAGGGTGAGATCCATTTCTGTGCAAGTGCATTATTTAGGTCTGACAGTTTACAATATTATAGATGACTCTACGTAGGGAATAAATGAGTTTTATTAAGTTTACTCTTATAGTATTGTATCAGCAGTGTCATGTTTAGTTTTCTTTTAGTTTTCGCTATGAACAAT